>PVIY010014138.1:0-57314 GCA_004026745.1 Myrmecophaga tridactyla | reverse complement strand
TAGGTAAAAGAAGTGAAAGCAATCTCCAGAATAAACTAATTAAGGTAATTAAATGCCTAGACACCAGCAAAAAATAACAAATCACACTAGGAAAATTGAAGATATGGCCCAGTCAAAGTAACAAACAAACAATTCAAATGACCTACAGGAGCTGAAACAATTAATTCAGAATATACGAACAGGCATGGAAAACCTCATCAAAAACCAAATCAATGAATTGAGGGAGGATATAAAGAAGGCAAGGAATGAACAAAAAGAAGAAATTGAAAGTCTGAAAAAACAAATCACAGAACTTATGGGAATGAAAGGCAAGGTAGAAGAGATGAAAAAAACAATGGAAACCTACAATGGTAGATTTCGAGAGACAGAACATAGGATTAGTGAACTGGAAGATGGAACATCTGAAATCCGGCAAGAAAAAGAAAATATAGGGAATAAAATGGAAAAATATGAGCAGGGACTCAGGGAATTGAAGGACAATATGAAGCACATGAATATACGTGTTGTGGGTGTCCCAGAAGGAGAAGAGAAGGAAAAAGGAGGAGAAAATCTAATGGAGGATATTATCACTGAAAATTTCCCAACTCTTATGAAAGACTTAAAATTACAGATCCAAGAAGTGCAGCATAGCCCAAAGATAATAGATCCAAATAGACGTACTCCAAGACATTTACTAATCAGAATGTCAGAGGTCAAACAGAAAGAGAGAATCTTGAAAGCAGCAAGAGAAAAGCAATCCATCACATACAAGGGGAGCCCAATAATACTATGCACAGATCTCTCAGCAGAAACCATGGAGGTAAGAAGACAGTGGGATGATATACTTAAACTATTAAAAGAGAAAAACTGCCAACCAAGAATTCTATATCCAGCAAAATTTTCCTTCAAAAATGAGGGAGAAATTAAAACATTTTCAGACAAAAAATCACTGAGAGAATTTGTGACCAAGAGACCAGCTCTGCAAGAAATACTAAAGGGAGCACTAGAGACAGATACGAAGACAGAAGAGAGAGGTGTGGAGAAGAGTGTAGAAAGGAAGACTATGAGTAAAGGTAAAAAGAAGGAAAATTAGATATGGCATATAAAATCCAGAAGGCAAAATAGTAGAAGAAAGTACTACCCATGCAGTAATAACACTGAATGTTAATGGATTAAACTCTCCAATCAAAAGACATAGTCTGGCAGAATGGATTAGAAAACAGGACCCATCTATATGCTGTCTCTACTCAAAGGACATGAGGGCAAGGACACAAATGGACATTTATACACCAATTTTTATAGCAGCATTATTTACAATTACCAAGAGATGGAAGAAGCCAAAATGCCCATCAACAGATGGTTGGCTAAACAAACTGTGGCATTTACATAAAATGGAATATTATGCAGCTGTAAGACAGAATAAAGTTATGAAGTATGTAACAACATGAATGGACCTTAAGGACATTATGCTGAGTGTGATTAGCCAGAAACAAAAGGATAAATACTGTATGGTCTCACTGATATGAACTGACATTAGTGAATAAACTTGGAATATTTTGTTGGTAACAGAGAACATCAGGAGATAGAAATAGGGTAAGATATTGGGTAATTGGAGCTGAAGGGATACAGATTGTGCAACAGGACTGAATATAAAAACTCAGAAATGGACAGCACAATATTACCTAACTGTAATACAATTATGCTGAAACACTGAATGAAGCTGCATATGAGAATGATAGAGGGAGGAGGGCTGGGGCATAAATGGAATCAGGAAGAAAGATAGACAATAAAGATTGAGATAGTATAATCTAGGAATGCCTAGAGTGTATAATGATAGTGACTAAATGTACAAATTTTAAAAATGTTTTTGCATGAAGACAAACAAAAGAATGTCATTACTGCAGTGTGCTGAAAATAGATGGTAATTAATATTTTTAAATTTCAACTTATGTGTGAGACTAAAGCAAAAAATGTTTATTTGGTACAAATTTATACTTTGACTAGTGCATCTCCTAATATAACTTATGTAGATAGTTGTTTGAACACCTTAAGTACATGGAACTTTGTATAAGACATGAGATTTTGTTGGTTTGTCCAGGTGATGCCCTGATGAATCCCAGAGTGATTTGATCAGTGAGTGGAAAAGTATTTGCAAAGTCCCCTTCAGGGAATGGTGAGAATGGGGGGAAACTCAACTTCCCCAAGTTGGATTCTTGATATTCTCACAAGCAGTGTGGGCAACCAGAGCTATAGGCTGAGCCCCCAGTCTTGGGATTTGTTCATATGAAACTTAACCCCACAGGGGATAGGTCAAGCCTACTTAAAATTAGGCCTAAGAGTCACCCCGAGGAGAACCTCTTTTGTTGCTCAGATGTGGTCTCTCTCTCCAGCCAACACAACAAGCAAACTCACCACCCTTCCCCTGTCTATGTGGGACATGACTACCAAGGGTGTGGACCTTCCTGGCAACATGGGACAGAAATCCCAGAATGAGCTGAGATTCAGCATCAAGGGATTGAGAAAAACTCTAGAATGAGCTGAGACCCAGCATCAAGAGATTGAGAGAACCTCCTCAACCAAAAGGGGGAAGAGTGAAATGAGACAAGTGTCAATGGCTGAGCGATTCCAAACAGAGTCAAGAGGTTATCCTGGAGGTTATTCTTACGCATTAAGTAGATATCACCTTGTTAACCAAGATGTAATGGAGAGGCTGGAGGGAACTGCCTGAAAATGTAGAGCTGTGTTCCAGTAGCCGTGTTTCTTGAGGATGATTGAATAATGATATAGCTTCCACAATGTGACTGTGTGATTGTGAAAACCTTGTGTCTGATGCTCCTTTTATCTACCTTGTCAACAGATGAGTAGAACATATGGAATAAAAATAAATAATAGGGGGAACAAATGTTAAAATAAATTTAGTTTGAAATGCTAGTGGTAAATGAAAGCGAGGGGTAAGGGGTATGGCTGTATAATCTTTTTTTTTCTCTGTTATTGTTTTATTTCTTTTTCTGTTGTCTTTTTATTTCTTTTTTCTGAACTGATGCAAATGTTCTAAGAAATGATGAATATGCAACTATGTGATGATATTGAGAATTACTGATTACATATGTGGAACGGAATGATATGTTAATGTTTTTGTTTGTTTGTTTTTAATTTTTTAAATTAATAAATAAATAAATTTAAAAAAAAAAGCCATTTGACAGATCAGGCAACTGAGACCCAGAGAGAGGTCTAAGCAAAACTCACACAGAAATCCAGAGTCCTGACTTCCCTCACAGGGTGTTTCTGAATGGAGACTTCTCAGATGGAAGGGAAACCCCCTACTTTGAGGTGCATAATTGCCAGCAGTTTACTGGGGACTTCAGGAGAAAGGGAGAAAGGGCAGGAGAAGCTGACCCACAGATGACCCTCAGCAGAGGCCCCAGACAACCCCACAGGGAACTCAGCAGCCAGAAGGGCCCTACGGTGATGTCGTGAATCCCAGCCAGGACATCTGGTTGTGTGAGGCAGCAACCTGCCATGGAGGAAAAGTCTAGCCAGCAACATTCCCTGATATTCCTAGCAGCTGGAGGAATTCCCTGAAGAAAGGATATGTGCAGAGCAGGCAGCATCTGTTACACACTCAGTGGATATTTGTGAGCAAGACCAGGGGGACCCCTGGGTAAAGGTCCTACCTAAATGAGCAAAACCAGCCCAGTGAAAATGGAAGTGGCAATGACAATTGGGAAGGGAAGGGAATGGCAGTAAAGGGAAGCCATGATCTTAGGACTGTCACTTACTGTTCTGAGCCTCTGACTTCTCATCTGACAGCAGAGTGTGGGGAGATTTAACTGGGGGTGCCAGCCCTGATACACAGGAGCTCTTCCACAAAATTCCTCTTTCTCCCCTCCTCAAGGCAAACTGATCTATTGACCATATGGTGGCCTCGCTGAGTTAGCTCATGTGTATTTTGTCTCTTGGCTTGGGTAAGGACCCAGGATCTGTGTCCTGGCCCCTCCTCCATCTTGAGAGTAAGAGACACAGCTGCCTACATAACTGGGACAGAAGTTATAGGTCAAAGAATGTAAAACCCTCTCTCCTAACAACCGAAATCTCTCAATAGTCCACTGAAAATCCATTGTAACCAAATCTTGCAAGACTGTTAAGCTTTGTAAGCCACTCACTGGCTTTCTCTTTTTCTCTCTTGGCTTTAGGTGGAGTGCAGATTTTCATCTCCCAACTGGCTGCCATTGGAATGATCTTCCTCCTGCCTGTAAACCCCTAATTAAACTCATGGTAATCTTCTGTCTAGCATGTTCTTTGGTCTTGGGGTTGTGCTGAGCTGGAATATTTGGCAAGCCAGTCAGGAGACCAAAGAGCCACTGGCCATAGAAAGCCTGAGTCTGTAGAAGGGGGACTCTTTGGGGATAAGCCTTGGGTGGCCTACTTCCTTGGTTTGGAAAGGTGCGGTCCACTTGCTTAACTGTGTTGCAGTCAGTTGGCCACTGTTTGCAGTGCAACCAGCCAAAGCAGGCTTTCTTGAAGAAGACAGAGAAATCCACAAGTACATGGGGGATCATTGCAGCAGACTATTCCAGAAAGTCATAGAAATCAGCAGATTTAGAGGATGCCTTGAATGAGAAGCTGTACCTGGTAGATAAGAGTTTGAAAATATTAGCATGCTGGTATGCTAGAGTAAGAGGACATTGACTACCCAACGGATATGTGAGGCATAACCTGATTTCCCCTGACTAGGAGCCCATATATTCTTTATCTGATGATGAAAAGGAGAAAAAAGAAGTTTGAGAGGCAAAGCATGTAGTGATGACACCTGTGGTAGTTAGATTCAGTTGTCAACTTGGCCAGGTGAAGGTACCTAGTTCTGTTGCTGTGAACAGGAGCCAATCATACATGAACCTCATGTGTTGCTCATTACATCTGCAGCTGGCTAAGAGGCATGCCTGCAGTAATGAATGATGTTTGATTTAACTGGCTGGTGCTTAAATGAGAGAGCTCAACATAGCACAGCCAAGCAGATCAGCATGTCTCACCTCAGCACTCACAGCTCAGCCCAGGCCTTTAGAGATGCAGAAAGGAATCACTCAGGGAAAGTTGTTGGAACCCAGAGGCCTGGAGAGAAGGCCAGCAGAGATCACCCTGTGCCTTCCCATGTAAGAAAGAACCTCAGTTGAAAGTTAACTGTCTTTCCTCTGAAGAACTAATGAAATAAATCCCCTTTTATTAAAAGCCAATCCATCTCTGGTGTGTTGCTTTCTGGCAGCTAACAAACTAGAACACTACCTTTGTATGCTTCATTTCCAAAAGTTGCCCCTTTACTCAAGGAATTAACACTCAGTTGTTTAGTACTCCCTTAAATAGGGCCAGTCAATCCATTTTTGTTTTACCTGGAGGGAGAACAAAGGATTTTCATTGTGTCCCCACAAAGCTATTTGTGTAGCCTGAACATCTACTGTGGGCTCATAGCAAAGGATATGGCTAAGTGGAAAAATGTAACTGCTTAATTATATTGATGATGTTGGATTAACCAGTAAGTTTTCCATAACTATCCTCAGGTTCATTGCTATTTCTTCTTAACAGCTGGGATTGGGCAATTGGTGAACTGCAATGCATTGACTGCCCTGTCAAATTCTTAGGTATCATATGGTTGGGAAAGGCAAAATTTATTCCTTTTATAGTAATTGATAAGGTGCAATATTTTCCTGTGCCACATATGCCAAAACAAGTAATAGCTTTTTTGGGATTGTTGGGGTATTGGAAGACTTTTGTTCTTCATACAGCTCAAATGTTAAAGCCTGTGTATGTTTTGGTTAGAAAAAGGTATCCCTGTGAATGGGATATGTCCGAGCAGTCTGCTATTTTTCTTTTCTTTCTTTTTTTTTTTTTTTTGCCTGGGCAGGCATCAGGAATCGAACCCGGGTCTCTGGAATGGCAAGCAAGAACTCTACCTGCTGAGCTACCGTGGCCCACCCAGTAGGCTACTTTTGAAAAATCCAGGTGGGCCATTGCACTGGCTCAGACTTTATGGGGTGGTGTCACAGATGTGCCTTCTGAGTTCAATATGGCCAGTACCAATATTGGCTTTGGGTGGGGCTTGTGGCAAAGGCAATAGGCAAAATGAGGTGACAGAACTGACTTGCAGTTCAGTCCCTTAGGAAAACAACAGTGTGCTGTCTATAATGCCTTACTGAAAGTTGAAGACTAATTCAGAAATGCCCTGTGAAATTAATAACAGCCTTCCCCATACAGGGGTGGATATGGGGTACTGCCACTAAGCCTTACTCTGGCAGTGTACAATTGAACACATTAATGAAATAGAAAGCATAATTATCTGCTAGAGCACAACATTTTCAACAACAGCCTTTTGAGTGCAGAAATGCATGATATCCTGAGACCAGTTTCCTATGCAGAAGAACAATGTTTGCCCTTCCCTACTGATACTCCTGAGTTGGCTGTCTCTGTGCCCACCATTGACATATGTGGCAGTATACCAAAATCTGCCTGGTATACTGATGTATCAGCACATGGGTAGCCTGTCACCTGGATGACAGTAGCCTGCAACCAAGTACAAACAATATATAATGGGAAACTGGAACTATGCGAAGCAGCCAATGGATTGGATTAAGGGCTGTATGAATGGTCATTGCTTATGAACCAGGAGATGCGTTAACTATTTGTGCTGACAACTGGGCAGTGTACTGAGGTGTGGCAGTGTGGAGGCCACATGGAAGTAAAAGCAATGGACTGTTGTTAACTGCCCCTTATGGGGAAGAGAGATGTGGGAAGACATCTGGACTACCTGTCAGAAGTGAAAGGTAATCATATTTTATGTCTCTACTCATAACACTTATTCTCTACTTGGCAATATTGAAGCAGATGCTTTAGCAAAAATTCATAGCTGAAAGCCAACATTGCACAAGGCTATTGAATGATTGCATAGAAAGACAGGACCTCAATGGTATCAGATTCTGTAGAGACTGGCACAGCAATTCCATCTGCCCATCACCAGACAACAACTGAAGGAAGTTGTGGATGCCTGCCCTTCCTGTTTGCTGTAATGCCCAAGGATGCTTCACATAAGCCACAAGCAGATTCTGGCCACTAGGTGGCAGGTAGATTATGTTTGGCTCCTTTCCTTATCTGGAGGTGCAAAATACACGTTTACAGCTGTAGATATGGCCACAGGACTGTTGTTGGCCTTCCTAGTAAGGAAAACTAATCAAAGAGCTACAATATCAGCTTAGAAAAGCTCAGTGCATTCTTTGGGGCCCTCACACATATGGACAGTGATGGTGGGACCCCCTTAACTGGACAACACAAATGTTGGCTACTGAACATGACATCTTTTTGACATTTCATTTGTCTTACAACCCCACAGCAGCAGGACTAGTTGACAAGAAGAGTGGGCTTTTTGTTGTTGTTGTTGTTGTTGTTAAATGGGCTTTTAAAAGAGAAATTAAAAAGTGAAAAGCAATCTCTGCAGCAGTGGACATGTTGGTTGTATCCAGCTCTTGCCAGCCTTGGTTCATGGCCCTGAGCAGCTATTTCAGCTCTTGTTGAACTTATGATGGCGGAGCTCGTGCAGGTGCTATGAATTCAGGTAAAATGACCAGCAAGCTATGGCCACAACAAGGTAATGAAAATAACTTGCTCTTGCTTGTGCCACAAGCATTAGAAATTGGGGAAAATGAGGTCAATTGGGCATGGTCCTGGATGATGTAGCCATGTTGGTTGGGAATCCTAGGTCTCTGAGTTATTGGGATCACCCCAAATTAAGTATTAGACCACAGTTTATACTCAAAATGCCCAAAGTTTTATATATAACCAATCTCTGGGCCCCCCCCCCATACCTCAAGACACAGTATGTATGACTCTGTGGACACTTATGCCCAGGCTAACTGCGGATTTGACCCCAGAAATCTCCCGGCAATTGCAAGGGGAAAAGGTGTAGTGTATGTCTACTAAAGGAAATTTAGCTTTTATTCTTTTTTCCCATTAGCAATGTAGCAAATACCTTCCTACAGTAAGCTTCTATGATAACGTACATATACAGTAGATCTCAATGTTGAGTGTGCACTGAACTGCCATTGTTGGGTGCCACCAGCCTGCCTTGGACTGTTACCTCTGTGAATTGGACTGCATAAAATACCCTGCTGGCCTGGCAGAATTCAGCACATTAGAAAAACTGAAAGAGAATCTTTTCATTTAGGACTGAAGTAAAAAAAAATTATCAATAATTAATAGAATGCTTTAGTTCCTTTCCTTGGCCATATTGGCATCACTTTTGGAGTTGTTATTTCTTCGGGAAACTCCTAATGTTCTATTGTCTCTAATACTGTTAATGAATGTAATGTCTGTCCTATAGTCCACATAGTCTGCTGCGTGGGGGTGGGCTGTAAGGACTGAAGGCCCAGGCCCTGGCCCCTCCCCCATTTTGAGGGTAAGACACATAGGTGCTTACATAATCAGGACAGATGTTAAAGGTCAAAGAAGGTAAAACAATCCTCCCCTAATAGCCAAATCTCATGAGAGTCTGCTGAAACTCCATTGTAACCAAATCTCACGAGACTGTTAAACTTTTAAGCTGCTACTTGGGTATGCTGCTTTCTTTTTTTTCCTCTCTTGGCTTGAGTCAGAGTGCAGACTTTCATCTCCCAACTGGTTGCTGTTGGGAAAATCTTTCTTCTGTTTTTAAGCCCCTAATTAAACTCAAGGGAATCTTCTGTCTAGCGTGTTTTTGATCACTGTGTTGTGCTGGGCTGGAACAGCTGATAAGACCTCCCCTAGCTAAAACCTAGTCATTCTTTGGCAAAATCCTTGACTCACTCTCTATAGGAAGCTTTCATTGACTGCCCCACATGTGCCACTGATTTCTCCCATGATGGTTAAGTCCATGTGTCAACGTGGCCAGACAATAGTGTCCAGTTGTTTGGTCAAGCAAGCGCTGATCAACTGTTTGAGGACATTTCGTGGACTATAATAATCAGTAAGTTGATTGCACTTATGGCTGATTGTCTCTACAATCAACTAATGACATTGCCTTCAGCAACAAGAGATATTTCATCCAATCAGCTGAAGGCCTTAAAAGGAGACGTGATAGCTTAAACAGTCAGAGGGGAGAATTTCCATCACTCCTTCAGCCAGCCAGCTTCTCCTGTGGAACTCATTGAAAACCTGCCAAGCTTGTGGCCTGTCCTACAGAATTTAGACTTGCCCATCTCCACAGCTGCATGAGACAATTCTTACAAAAATCTCAGAACAATTACAGCTATCTCCTGTCAGTTGTTCCCCTAGACAGCCTTAGCAAGTATATCCCCTTTCTCAAAACTGAAAGGTTTAAGAGGCAAGGAAGGAAGAGAGAGGAAGCCAGGGCACCCCTGGCCAGGTGGGCAGCACCCGCACTCCTCTCCTGGGTTTCGGCACCCAGATGAAATGTTTAAGAGGCGAAAGAGTGAGAAAGAAGGAAGGGAGACCAGGAAATTTAAAGTGGGCGGGTTTATTTCTGCACTCCCCAGCAGAGCTCACTGAACCCAAGATGGAGAGAGGTTAGTCTGTGCACGGGCTTTGGCGAGGGCAGCTTTTAAGGATGGAGGTCAGGTGACATCCGGAAGGGGCAGTTCATTAGTTCTGGAAGACATGTTGGGACGAGCGACACAGCCTCCACAGCTCAAGTTGCAGTGCCCTTCCCCATTCCCCTGACCTAACAAAAACCATCACAGGAAATTACCTAGTGTCCCCAGCACTTTGTGTGTGTGTTGGCGTGCATGTGTACATTCATGTGTATGCATATATGCATGTGTGTGCATGTATGCATGTGTGTATGTGTGCATATATGTTTCTAAATGTGTCTTCTGACAACTGCTGGGGAGCAGAGTCTTCCTTCCTGGGGTTGCCTTCCCCTGACTACCATGGTGCAGGGCACATACTTTATAGATATTGGATATCCAACTGGCCACAGATACCAATGTGGAGACCAAGAACAAAATTTTTGGCCCTGAGAAGTACTTTCTTCTCACTCTGAAGGATCCATCACCAGTACAAGGAAAACATGCACCCGAATGGAAGGTTGTTAGAGCTCAGGGGTGCTGGGACTAACAAGGGAGGCAGACAACATGGGGCCCAACCCCACCATTTCCCAGATGTGGCACCACAGTGTGGAGAGGGGTGGGGGTGGGGGTCTGAGAGGGCCCAGCAGGACAGCAGCAGGAACATGAGCTGGAAGCAGCTTCCCAACTCCCAGGCCACCCCTGACCACTGCAGTCAGCACCTTTGTCCCCAGGACAGCCTTCATGCCTAGAACCATCTGTCCTGACCCCTTGTACAGATTATATCCCAGAACCATGAGCCCAAATATGGCAAGCTTTCCTTTACCTGGGAAAGAAATGGGGTATTCTGGTTCATGGAGAGTAAGCACTAAACTCCTAAGGAGATTACCAATTTTCAAAGAATTTTATAGAATGGAAGGGAATATTTTTGGTACTAAAAAGGCACTGAGGAGGCTGTGATCCTTCCTTGGATGCCTCTTGCAGTTCTGTGGGGGCCACAGGGAGCTTGGTGCCACAATTCCACACTGTCCTCAGTAGACAGTTTCTGGGCTCTCTATTCAGCAGTCTGACCCAAATATGGGCCCAGAAGTTGGATTTCACAACAAATTTCCAATGTGAACATGCTGGCTTGCTGCCTTCCTCTTTCCCACCAAGTTGTGAGCAGAATAAGCCCCAACCCTATTTGCTTACTCACTAGAGCCACATGTCCTATCCACCCTCCATACTAACTCCAAAGTAATCTTTCAAGCATAAATGACATCATTGCAGTCCTCTCTTCCAATAATTTAATCATCCCCCCCCCAAAAAAAAACCCACCCATCCTTCGCCTATAGGAAGAAAACACTAACTCCTATAACCTGCCATATTGTCTTTTCTAACCATAAGGCCATAGGTGGGAAACCACAGGGCTGCTCAATGCAGAGATTAACAGCATCACTGAGGGCTGAGAGCCTTGCCCCCATCTGCTCTGCCATTTTCATGGGGACAAAGTGGCTGCAGCCACTCCAAGTATCCAAACCTCCCATGCCAACAACGAGAGGCAGGATCAGTCCTGGTGGAGTATTCCCTCACATCTCATGTGGGTCACAGCAAGGAAGAGAGCCTTTCTGAAACCAATCACTGCCATGGAGAATGGGCTCCATGAACCGGTTTAGACCCACCTACCTTTCCCCAAGTTGTAGGATTCATCCGAATCTTCTCCCTTCCTTTGAAGTGCTTTCTGTTCCTTCTGGCAGGGCTGGTTGATCACTTCTCATCCCATTAATTTAACAACCATGTATTGAGCATCTAAGAGATGCCAGTCATGAGAGTTACACAAATGAACAAAAAGACAGTGCACCCATCCTCACTCTGTCCCTATTTCTATCATGGTTCTTTACATTTATTATATTTTGTGGAGTGCAAGATATTAGGCAACTTTCTGTACCTCCATTTCCTCATGTGTAAAATAAGGATAGTAATGCCCTCCTCATCATTGCAAGATGTAGAGATAATGTATGTAGAGAACCCAGGATGTGCCCTATTCATTATTGACATACAAAAAATGGAAACTTGTTACAGATTTGTTTCCACCTGGACCTAACAAAAGTGCTTTACCTTTCCTGGTGCTGTGAACTCCTCTGGCAGTCTAGAATAATATTTTCAAATGCATAAAATAAAATGCATGGGTTAAGAACAAATTATATTGAAATACTTATCAGAATATATAAAAATGTGGAATATAGAAATATATGTTCTTCTTTATGGTTAATTAAATAACATAACATAGCATCAGAGCCAATGATATTTCAAAGCATTGATGAATGTTAATGATGAGAGAATCCCCCAGGGCTCCTTTTACATTGAGGCTTTAATTGGTTGCCTGAGAGTGTCCATGGGAGGTTTTGCTGTGCCACGTGGAAGGGTCCTGGACTGGGAAGTGCAGGTGCTTTAAGCTGTCACACCCTAATTGCTTTATCACCTTGGCAAGTCAACTCTCTCTTGGAGCCTTAGTTTGCTCATCTGTAAAAAGCAATGCTGGAAAAGCTGATACTTCTCATATGGGACGTCCAGCATGTTTTCTTTTTTAAAAAATGTTTTTATGGTAACAATATATGACATAGCATTTTCCATTTTAACCACTTTCAAGCATGTAATTCAGTGGAATTAATTACATTCACATTGTTGTGCAATCATCACCACTGTCCATTACCAAAATTTGTCCATCACCCCTAAGAGAAACTCAGCACCCATGAAGCTTTTATGCTCCAACCATACCCCATCCCTGGTAATCTGTATTCTAATTTTTGACTAGTTATTTCATAGAAGTGAGCTCATACAATATTTGTCCCTTCGTGTCTGGCTTATTTCACTTAACATGATGTCATCAAGACTCATCCGTGTTGTAGCACCCATCAGGGCTTGAATTCTTTTTACAGCTGAATAATATTCCATTGTGTGTACATACCATATTTTATTTATCCATTCTTTTGTTGACAGACAAGTAGGCTGCTTTCACCTTTTGGCTATTGTGAGTAATGCAGCCATGAATATCGCAGTATTCAATTCTTTTGGGTTTTTACCTAGAAGTGGGATGGCTAGGCCATATGGTCATTCTGAAGAACTGTCAAACTGTTTTCCACAGGACTGCATCATTTTCATTCTCATCAGCAATGCACAAGAGTTCTCATTTCTCCACATCCTTGTCAACATTTGTTTTCTTTTTTAAAAAAAAATAGTATCTATTCTACTGAATCTGAAGTGGTAACTCATCATGAGTTTGATTTCCATTTTCCTGCTGATTAATAATGGTGGGCATATTTCCTGGGCTTATTGGCAGTTTGTACATCTTCCTTGGACTAATATCTATTCAAGTCTTTTGCCCATTTTTTAATTGGTTATCTGTCATTTTGTTATTGAATTTTAGGACTTCTTTAATATTCTGGATATGAAACCCTTACCACATATATGGCCTCCCATTCTGTAGGTTGTCGTTTCACTTTCTTGATCATGTCCTTTGATGCTCAAAAGTTTATTTATTTTTTTATTTTGATGAGGTCTAATTTACCCCTCTTTTACTTTTGTTGTTCATGCATTGGGTGACATTCCACTGCATAACATGGGGTCTTGACTATATTTTCCCATGTTTTCTTTAAAGAGCTTTATAATTTTAGTTCTTGTATATAGATCTTTGATCCATTTTCAGTTAATTTTTGTATATGGTGTGAGATATGGGTCCTCCTTCATTCTTTCTTATGTGGAGATCCAGTTTTTCCAGCACCATTTGATGAAGTGATTATTCTTCCCCCATTGAAAGGATTTGACAGATTTGCCAAATATCAATTGGCCATAGATTCAAGGGCTTATTTCTGAATTCCCAATTCATTTCTATTGGTCTCTTTGTCTGTCCTTGCACCAGTGTTAGAAAGAACACCATCCCTGAAAAACAATAAGCACCCACTCAATTATGGAGAAGAAAAAAATTCATTCACTATCTTGCAAGAACAGGTGCCCACCTGAAAAATAGTGGTTGGCACTCTGAGCAGCTAAAAGTAGTGATATTTATCTAACCTGCAAGTCCTTCCCCTGTTTCTCCACTGATTGGATATTCCAGAGGTTACAGCCTATCCAGATAGTCTAACTAATTCAAATTTTCAGTGGAAGGTTTCCACTTTTGATTATGCTTTTAATTTCAATGATCCTGGCCATTACTTATTTAAACTTGTTCTACCTGTTTGGTGCCAATTCTAGGCTTATGTTAGAGGTGCTCTCCTTCCCTGCCTGCAGCCTGAGTTGTCTGCAGCCCTTTCCTGCACCATCTTGTGTGAAAGCTAAGCTTAATTTTCTTACAAATCCCCTCTCTTTTCTTTTGAACTTTTTTTAGTTTTTACATTTTTCTCTTTCTTCAAACTTGATAAGAGACTTTTCATGCTTTTCATCATAGGGATTTTCCTTTTTAAGGGGATACAAAGTGTTTTGCTTGTATTGAATAAGCATTTGCTTGGTTAAGGCAGCCTAAGTGAATCTCCTAACTAACCATCGGGCACATGGGATAATGCAGCACCCAGGTGAGTACTCCAACTAGGATGATTAAAGAAGTTAACATGGACAGTGCCACCCCTTTCAATTTCCTAGACCATTTTTTTTAAAACATTCCATGAGGGGGTCATCAATGCCTGAAATTCTTGCCATTTTTTAGGTAAAGCCCTCAGACCTTGTAAAGCTTTGGTGAGAGTTCCATTTGGGGCTGTATTATTGGCGTTAAATATATAACTACCCCCAACCATAAAGCTAACGCCTTCCTTTTTAGCTCACATCATGTCTAGGGCCATCCTATTCTCCCATGTCATTTGACTACTAACATCCAACTCTTATGCTTTTCCTTCAACTGCATCCTTAGTGTAATTGATTTGATTTGATCCAATCTACATTTTAATTGATGGTGACCCATCAACAATGGTGACATAGAATAAGGATGACTTAAGTTCTGCAGCTACTTAATTTCTAGCTTTAAACTCATCTGGGATTTCCCTTAGTACCCCTATACTGCCTAAGTTAACTCAGTTCTCCTCCTTTTCAAATGCCAGGGTGAATGGGTTGGCCAATTGGACCACAGCACTGGTCCCTTTCCCCTTCTCGGGTAAACTGGCCAGAGGCTACCCTTTCCACAATACCACCAAAACCCTGTTTGTGGTGTGGTTAAACTGGAGAAATTACCAGTACTGTCCTTAGTCACATCCCATGCTTGCATGGTCCCAAGGACCTGGAGCCCTTCTTCCCAACTAGAGAGACAGGCAGAGTGGTCTCCTGAACTGAGGCGAGAAACTGGTAGGGCCTTGACTTTTCCACCTGAGTGGAGGGAAAAGTGAGGACAACATACTACAATTTTCACGAGGAGTAGTTATTTTGAAAAAGGAATACCATGCACTTGAACTCTTTTCGTGTTCCTCCATACCCACTGGAAAGGGCATGACAAGAACAGTGGGTCAGCCTGTTACGCGCGCATAACAGTTGCTTTTGTTTAGACTCTGGGCTATATATGATCCATTCCATGCAGGCATTTGTAGTTCTGCACCCTGTCCCTACCTTTTTTTTGGTTTGTTCCAAGTTTTCTATTCTGTCCACCCTGACAACTTTAGGATTATTCTGTATTGGGGAATGAACCTTTAGCTGAGTGTCCTGGGGTGCTATTGAAGAGTTAACTGAAGAGGGTGTTATTGGTGTTAGGGACCCTAGAGGGTATTTTTCCAGTGAGGTTTGCCCCCATCCCATATATTCTATCAACTATTGCTGCGTCTCTATCGCCGCCCCCTGCTAAATTTGGCTTAGGTATTGGTCCTTTCATTTGGTAGTGAGTCTAGCCTTTTTCTGCTGTCCATATGGCCGTTTCAGTTGTTTGCTTTCTTGATGGTTATCACCACCAGGTTACATTGCCTTAAGGTCTTTGAAATTAATTCCATATCCATGGTTTATCTTTGAAATTGGGTAGTCCATGATACATCATTCCAGGAAGGGCAAGGAGAGGTTCAACTGTAACACCCCGTACTGGTTCTGGACACAAGCATTTGTTTTTTTCCCACTCAATTGCCATTGATTTGTTAAGTCTCTGCAATTTGTTATTTGCCAAGCATCAAATGTTAGGCCTGGAGAACAGGACCCCTTCCCCCAGGATGTAACCTACCCCTGGCAAATATTTCAGAAAGCCTCTCTTACCCCAGAATGCCTCAGCCCAGCATCTCCTTCACCCTCCATCAGCAGCCTTTCTGCAGTTACTTCTCATTATTCAGCCTCCACTTTCCAGCAAATGCATTCTCGTGTAAACTCCCCTTATTTATTATTTGCCTTCCAGCATTTATAACCCTGTGCACCTAAGGCAGCATTGAAATTTTAAACTTTACCAATGGAAAGCTGTCAACTCCAAACCTAGCCCCCTATTTCTGAAAACTAGCCAATAGGGACTTGACCAACCCTTGTCCCCCAACTTTATAACCCTAAGCCTTAAACACTTTATCCCCACCCACCACCTTGGGGCAACAGTCTTTCTCTTTCTCTTGAAACACTGCCTGGGTGGTTGTTTTTCCCTGAAATAAAGCCTTTGCTTAAACCCTTTTGTTCTACCTCCTTCCTGGTGACTTTGCTGAATTTGCCTTTCATCAAACTGTACAGTTTGGGGCTCTAAACTTCAGTTACATTCATTACCAATTTGACACAGCTTATTGCGTCCCCAATTTGGAACATTATGACTAGTATAATTTTTCTAATTTTTTAATTGGGCCCCAGATCCCTCACCTGTCTTCCTTGGGTAAGACTTTTCTTTGACCAGGTTCACTATTAAATATGTTAGATTAAAGTACAGAACCCACACTCCAAATTCAAAATAAAACAAAACAAAAACCCTTTACCCTCCCAACTATCGTCTCTTTAACATGATTTTTTTTTTTGACATGGGCAGACTCTGGGAACTGAACTAGCAGGCAAGAATTCTGCCACTGAGCCACCATTGCTCACCTTCTTTAATGTGATTTTAAAGGGTCCAAAGTGGGAGTTACTTTCATAGGAATCAGACTGTGCTGTTGGGTACTTACTATTCGGCTTAGGTATTGGTCCTTTCACCTGGTAGTGAGTCCAGCCTTTTTCTGCTGTCCAGATGGCCATTTCAGTTGTCAACATCCTTACCAGGCTGGTGGAGTTTAGGTGTTTCCACAATTTGATGAGGACCCAACTGCCAAGTTGGTGTTGATGGGCAACAAATTTAAGAGGTGAGGTTTGAGCCAGGAAGCAAAGGTGGCTGAGGGATGACAGAGTCAAGGACAAAGCCAGTATATAATTCTTAAGGAAGAAGTCCTTTGCAGAGTCAGCTATTGGCATGGTCTGTCCTATGGCAAAACTCTCCTCTGGCTCTGGACCTGCAAAACTGAGAACAAGTCATTTGAGCCAACATACAAAGGAGGGACAGTCATAGGGGACATGTTCCCATTTACATAGGGAGAAATTGGAAGGAACACGGGGGTCACCAGACCCAAGCAGCCTTGAAAAATCCACACGGCAATCTCCACTAGACTTCAAAGTCCAAGTCATTTGTCTTTGGGGCCCCAGAAAGCCGCAGTCCTATCCTTTCCAAGGGCCCACATAGCAGCCCACCTCTCTCCAAATGTAATCCTGGGGAACGCTGGGGAGACCACACCCTTCTCAGCTCTACTCTCTCCAAGCTTCAGGGCTGCACCTGGGCCCTCCACCACCTCTGGGCAGCCAGACTCCCCCCAATCCCCAAGGAATGTGCTCAACCCTCTCTCCAAGGCTGGGATAGCACCATGCTCCCACCATGAGGTGGAAGCCCATCCTTTGCCCTCAGGGCAAACCCACCCTCTTCAACTGTCTGGGTGGGTCCACTCTCCCAGCCCAAGGCCTCCCAACTTCAGACTCCAGCCTTCATAGTTTTGCCTCCAAAGCCATTTTCCTTCAATGTGTTCCTTCCCTGCCCCTCCCAGTCCTGATTGGCAGTGGGTTTTATATATATATATATATATATTTTTGTATACAGATGCTGCAACATTCTCGCTGCTCTTCTATGTAGTAACTACTACATGACCTGAAACTTCAGGTCATGCCCATTAGCCAGTTCCATGGATTTTATTAGGTCCTTTTCCAAGAAGCTACTCCCAGTTTCTGAAATGTATAATAGGGGGCTTATAATTTGGTTATTTTTCCCAATAGATACCAGTAAGTTTGAAGATGGGGACATTAAAACTCTTCCCTTCTACACCTGAAACTGTGAGGGAGCTACCAAGAATTCCATTGCCTTTGAGGTATGGGCCGCAGAAGATCAAGCTGCCCTAGCACCCACCAAAAATGTAATTCTCCCTGATGGGGGCCAACCTTTAGATTTATCAAAAGGTCCTGGTGGGCTCTTGAGACAAAGAGGCTTTAATTTCCCTAATTTTAAAAATATATTAGGGGTATCCCCCAACATTTTGTATTTAAATTCAGGCATTCCCTTTTGAAATGACCAGGTTTCCCACAGTGATAACCCTGCTGAGTCTTGAGACCCCCTCGCTCCTTTATCCCCTTTGGCCCAGACTGTTTCTCTACTTTGCCTCTGCCTGTCTCCTCCTTGCTTTATCTTTAATCCTTTCTTGACCACGTGGTCAACTGTGCTCAACAGGATTTTAACTTGTTTCTGCTGTCCTCCTCCCTTTTCACAACACACCATAAGCAATGGCATGGCAGGGGAAGGCGTCCCGTTAAAGTGACTTGGTTTCTGCACTTGGAACACCCAGCTAGCATTTGCACTGGCCCCTCAGCCAAGCTCATCCCTGGCCCATCCCTGGCACTGGTCCCCACCCCTACAGGGCCCAACAGCAGTGTGGTCCTGGGAGCCTGGGGGTGGGCTATGCATGGCAGAGGGGTTTGGGGCTTAGAGGAGGGAGCCAGGCAGGTGCTGAATCCATGCTCCCAGGACCGACTGACCCATGTTCCACCGCTGTTCACATGAAACCCTTCTCCATTTCAGCCTTCAAAGTTCTCGTTTAAATATTCACTATTACTACCAAGATCTACACCTGTGGCGGCTCCACCTTGGCCTGTGCCCTAGGCTTCAAGGCTCACTGCAGTGGCTTTCCTACTCATTGCAGCATAGTGTCCACTGGGTTGGGGGATCCAGGTGGCGCTGCAAGGTGGTGGCAGCCCATCCCACTCCCATCCCTCTTCCATGTGTCCTAACTGCTGGTGATGGCCGGGTATGGGCCCGACACTTCAGCGCCATTCCTTTTTACCGCCCTGACACTGAGCAGGTTTGAACACCGCTCTCTCACTTGCTTCCCACCTCCCTCTTATACAACACCTCAAAGCAGACAAACAACAAACAGAAGCCCACGCCTGTGCCGAAGAAGGAACAGGTGATGCTGCATTACAAATAAAATGTGAAAGCAAAGAAAGGAGCCTGATTGGGTCTTAAGGGCTGCTATCACCAGTAAAGTTGAATACAGCAAAACATCACAACTAAAATACACTCTGAAAAACAAAGAAAAAAATGAAAAATAAAATTAAAAAAACACTCTGAGACTTTCTTAAGAACTCTCCTATTGTTTTATCCTTCCACCTATTTATTTTCTGGATCTTTTTCTGAATGTTAGCCCAAGAACCCTTCACATTTTTGGGCCACAGGACTATCAGGGTCTGTCCCTGAATATTTTCTTACTTGATTTCTCAACTTTTGCAAGTAAACAGAGAGAGTTTGTTTAAGTTTGTTCCTTAAAAAAAACAAAAAACAATACCCAACAGGATTTTGCTTGAAAAGATGCATCTTCAGGTTAACTAAGAATCCCTTGTGTCTCTTTAATTATCCAACCTCTTCTTGGCTCAGTTACTTGCCTAAATAAATTAGAAAGCAGGCCACCTCAAATAATGCCAACATTATTGCTCAGAAGTAGTTGGCAGGTCCTGTTAATAGACACCATAACTCTCCTAGGGGTCCAATTTCTGCATTGACAATTTCATCAAGATTGAACTTCTATTGGAAAATGCTCCCAAATAAAGGTAGTTTTATTCACCCATTTGTTTCACTCTTGTTAGTAGTAAATCTGCAATTCCTGCATTTGGCAGGAATTATAGAGAAACCCAGACTTTGCATCAAGTGGTCACTTACCACTTTGAAATAGTTGTATTTAACCAAAGAGGTAAAACTAGAAAATTACCAGAATACAGCAACTCTGGGTAGTGTCTTCAAGCCCTTTTTAAGATCTAAAAGTTTCTGGATAGTTTAAGATTTCTTTTCCTTGAGCCGTCTCAAAGGCTTTATTTAAGTTCTGAGATTTGGGTACAGCCAATTTTATCCCCTATATAGTGAGGCCTCATCTGCCCTGTATTTTGACCTGAATACATCAGGTGGCATAATGCTTTCTTTTGTACAGATGTACAATTTTCTTTCCCTTTGTCTGCCAATGTTCCAACATTCTCCCTATGGTCTATCCAGGGGAATGTTTCCCAGGGGATTTTATAGGTAGCCCCTCCATTTTTACCCCAGCCAGCTGACTGCTTCTACCCATTTTGAGTCTTGCTGGTTTCCTTTGTTTCAGCACCATCTTGCTTCATCCCACTTCAGCCCTTTCCCTCATGGGAGAAGGAAACTGTGGATTGGAACTCCATACTTGCTTACTGCCAGGCTCATCAGAATCCATTCCAACCACCTAGGCAATACTTAATAGCCTTTTTCTTACCTTGGTCTGTGCACAGAGTTTCCAGGTCACTGTGAAGTGGATATTCCCCTCTCTTCTTCACAACAGGCAGATTTAAGCATTGGTCTCAGGTCCTTCTGGCTGCCGGAGGTGTGGCCCCAGTGGTGGAGTCTGAAACCGCTTAATCAGCGGGGCGCGCCTTCCCTTCATCCTCCCCGGGGTCCTCCTCTGAAGCGTTGGATCCTGGACAAGCCCCCAGATTGGTAGAAAGAACATCATATTTGAATGAGAATAAGTGCTCACCTGATTGTGGAGAAGAAAAAAAATGTATTCACAATCTTGCAAGAACGGGCGCCCACCCGAAAAATGGTGGTCAGTGCCCTGAGCAACTAAAAGCAGCAATATTTATCTAACCCACAAGTCCCTCCCCTGTTTCTCCACTGATTGGATACTCCAGAGACTACAGTCTGTCTGGATCATCTAACTAATTCAAATTTCTGGTGGAAGGTTCCCACTTTTGATTACGCTTTTTATTTCAGTGACTCTGGCCGTTACTTATTTAAACTTGTTTTTACCTGCTTGGCACCAATTCTAGGCTCATGTTAGAGGCGCTCTCCTTCCCTGCCTGCAGCCTGAGTTGTCCTGCACTCCCCTTTCCTGTGCCATCTTGTGTGAAAGATAAACTTAATTTTCTTACAACCAGTACTGTTCTGTTTTGATTACTATAGCTTTGTAACAGCTTTTGAAATTGGGAAATGTGAGTCCTCCAACTTTGCTCTTTTTCAAATGTTTTTGCCTATTCAGAGCCACTTACCCTTCCATACTGTTCTAGTTTGCTAGCTGCCAGAATGCAATATACCAGTGGCTTTTAAAAAGGAGAATTTAATAAGATGCTTGTTAACAGTTCTAAGGCCAAGAAAATGTCCCAATTAAAGCAAGGTTATAAAAATGTACAATCTAAGGGACCAGGGAAAGATACTTTGGTTCAGGAAGGCCAGCAAAGATCAGGGTTCCTCTCTCAACTAGAAAGGCACATGGCAAACATGGTGACATTTGATAACTTTCTCTCCAGTCCTCTTGCTTCATGAAGCTCTCCCAGGGGAGTATTCCTTCTTCATCTCTAAACAGATCTGTTTGCATGGGCTTTGGCTCTCTTTTTTCTCAAAAAGGGACTCTCTCCAAAATGCTTCCTCCTTTAAAGGATAAATGGGTGGAGTCACAACTCCATGGAAGCTATCTGATCAAAAGTTACCACCCACAGTGGGGTGGGTCACATCTCCATAGGAACAATCAAAATGCTCCCAGCCAGCAACGTTGAATGAGGGCCAAAGGACATGCCTTTCTGGGGTCCACCACAGATTCAAACCAGCGCACACACCATCTTGTGGTTTAATAATTTCTTATGAAAACAGTATAGTTTTAAAAAAGAAAGTGGATGTGCAGGTGGTTCAGTGGTAGAATGCTCCCCTTCCATGTGGAAGACCCGGGTTCAATTCCTGGATCATGCACCCAGAAAAAAAAATAGTGATTCAATTCTGCTAATCTTAAAAAAAAAAAAAAAAGGCATTTTCTGGCTCATCTGTCTGGCTGCCTTAATACCAAATCTTATGTAATTTCAGTGTTTGCATATCCATTTGTATTTGAAATTGCAAGCAACAATACTATCTCTATTGTCACATCCAATAAGGAAAAACAGAATTGACATTAAAAAGGATGACCTGCAAGTAAAAAACATGTGACCTCACAATGTGTTGTGCTCAAGGTATTTTGTTGCAGCTAGAACGAGAAAAATGATGGAAGAGCTAAGTTATCCACCCCTTTAGGAGATAAAATGATCAACAACAATGACAAAAAGCATATCTTAGAAATGAAGTACCTCAGGTGCACTGTACCAAATATGGTTATTTTAACTGTTATTGATTTTATTTGTAACTCTGTTCTTATTTCATTTGAATGTTCATTTCTGTTTATGCACATATCGTTGCTAGTAGTGTAAGTAGTTTATAGATAGTTCTATGTTTGTACATGTTTGAGTAACCATTATAGAAACAAATCAAGACATTGGTGACATCTGAGAACTTTTTCTTTTGACAATGTAGCTCCCAATATTACTTTAATTTGAGAAACAACCAAATAAAAAGAAATCTCAGGGCTCCTTCCCCATGCTAACTTTCTGTTGATCAGAGCCTCTAATTCCAAGAGAACAAAGTGGGTCTGCTTTGGGTATGTCATGCTACCCCTCCTGGAAACTTGAGTCCTGGCTCTCCCATGGCCCTTTGGCTGTGGTGTTGTCACTAGGGAGCTGTGTTGTGCCCTGACTTCATCCTTAGGCCCAGGCACCCACTCACCTGGCTGTGGAGGCACCAGCCTTGGGCCAAAGGAGCCATCACACCTGGTCCAGAATCTCTGTCTCTTTCTCATTCTATCCAGTGTGTTGAAAGCCTTCCCCTCCTCTTCATTGTCCTCCTCCTCAACTTCACCTCAATTCTACATCACTAATCCATCCCATCATGAGTATTAACTGGCCTGGAGAAGAGAGATGGAGCCCAATGAGACAAGCTTTGTACGTCCTAATGCAGGGTGTCCTCAGCTCACAAGCATCCTGGAGAGCATGTTTAAAGCTATGGTGTCTGGGCTCAAGACTTTGAGAAGCTGTTTTCAATCTGTAGTTTTAATGGGCATTACAGGGGAATCTTTCTCCAGAAAGCTTGAGCAGTACTCATGGTCACTCAAGAGTGTACATACCATTTTTTGACTGTAGTTTTCTGGAAAGAATGTCCATACACTAGATTTGATTCTCTAAGGTAACTGTCCAACGCATGGTGAGGAAGCCCAGTTCTTGACAAATTCATAGGGGTGTGACTAGCAAACTCTCCCTGCCCAGACCTGGGGGACTTCCCTGCTCTGATATCATAACACACATAACCCAACCAGTGCCATTTTCTCCCTCTCACTTCCCCAGTAGCCATCTCTTATCAATACCAGGTTGTCAGGTCATGGGGAATGAGTTAGTTTGTGCACAACATGCCACCAAAGATGATGGGCTCCTGCTTTCCCTGCCTTCACCCATGGAAGAAACCAAAGGCACAGTGTGATGAGGTATGGCTTGACAGCACTGAATTGTGTTAGGGAAAAATTGGACCTGCCCTCTGTTACTTCCCTCTGTGCTCCTGGTTTTATGACACCCAGAACCTCCTGCCATGAATCCCAGCCCAGAAAGCCAAAGCAGATAGCCAGAGGGGATGGTGGCTCCTCAACTGTGCTCTGACTCACAAGGCCTCCTTCAGAATATGATCAGGGGCTAGGTGGTCCCACCTGGGTTCAATATTTTTGGGATCAGCTCATTGCATAGTCATGTTCTGTCTCCACAGTTTGGTCCAAAGCCCAAGTTCCTAGGTTTCTGGGCAGCTCTCATCAGGCCTGTTGGAGGTGGTCTCTCATATCATGAGGGACATAGTGGCCATCAGGTCTTCATTGGTCTTAGGGAGACACCCCCATCCTTTTCAGTGCATGAGGTTCTACGTCTTCATCAAAGTGTTGGGATATGAACATGTGCCCTTAAATGGTCTCTGGACATATGACAATACATGATCTCGATAGAGATGGGCTTTTGGTAGAAAACTGCATATGGTGAAAGTCTTTATAGATTAATATGATAATGAAGAGCATCCACTATTGGATTCAGTGACCACCAGCCTTGTGTCTGGATTTGAGGTGCCGTAAGTGCTATAAGCAGATTGCAAGACTTGGTATTAAATAAAGAAGGTAAAATTTCTCAATATATTTTATATTTACAACATTTTGAGCAGATGTGTTTTAAAATATATTGAAAGAAAATGTATTATGACCTGTTTTTTCTATTTCTTTTTAATTTTTTAAAAAATAGGTCTTAGAAAATGTAAAATTTGTATGTGGCTTTCATCATATTTCTCTCTGGAAGGCTGGTGTAGTGGGTGCTAGCGTGAACACACACATACCATTTGCATTAAGCATAGAAAATTTCTGGAAGGAAATACAAGAAATTTCTGGAAGGAAATACAAGTTTAACTCTGAGACAACAAAAAAAGGATCTGAGTGGGGGCTATTTCTTTGTAACCTTTAAAAATGAAATATTTCCTTGTAATGTTGAAAAAAAATAAAAAGAGCCTTAATCCCTTTGAATAATGCTAAGAAAAATAAAAAAGATTGGTGCTATACTAGTGCTTCATAGTTTGTAAAGCATATTCTCATCTAATATTCCCTTTGCTCCCATAACTCCTGTATAAGCTTCATGGCACAGATAATTACTTCAGTGTGACAGGTGTAGAAACCAAGAGGTAGAAGAGGAAGTGACCTGATGTGGTCAGAGAGCAGGGAGTGTGAGTATGGCCAGGCATGCAGGGCTCCTCAACACACATTCCTTTTCTTCCCTGAGTCCCAAGCTTGCTCCATACCCACATCCACTATGCCCACTCTACACCTTGCTTGCCCGTGGGTGTCATCAAATTCCAGCAGGGCAGTGGGGAGCAGCAGCATCCAGACCACACCCATGTTCCAGGGAATAGAAAAAAAGAGAGAAGGAGCAAGGCAGGACTGCCATGAGGTATTGGGGCCCCTTCCTGCCAGGAGAGTCTTCTCTTGGACATCATCTGCCAGAGATCAACACAGGGCAGGCAGATGAGGAGGATGCAAGTGAGTGAGAGACAGAGATATAGAGGTAGAGACATATATCTATGTATCTATCTATTTACATACACATGTATATAAATATATGTATGTATAAACAGCTAGAGAGAGAGAGAGAGAGAGAGTGACAGGGACAGAGAGATAAAAAGAAAAATGTGTTAGAAGCCTAAAGTTCTTGATGTGTTGGATTGAGGAGATGTCGGCAAACTACAGCCCTCAGGCTAAATGCTCTGCTGGTTGTTTCAGTAAATAACCTTTATTTTGCAACAACTATCACTTGTTTGTTTTCTTATGGGCTATGGCTGCTTATCTGCCACAATGGCAGGATTGAGTAGGTTTGACAGAGAGTACATGGCCCACAAAGTCTAAACTATTTATATCTTGGGTATCATAGAAATATTGGTGATCCCTGGCACACAATAGGTACAGATATGCACACAGATGTGCAACAATTCATAAGTGGATAGAAAGGACCTGGAAATCCAAAAACATGATTTCATGCTATGAAATAGTGATGCAGCCAACCACATTGCATTTGTATTTAGCCACATGAGTAAAAATGGTCCCTAACTATGTATAGAACCATTCTAATGAGCATGAGGAAAAGGATAACCCAATCTAATCTGGTCAGACCTAGGGCTGCAATCACACAAAGGGACCCA
This sequence comes from Myrmecophaga tridactyla, assembly GCA_004026745.1. Taxonomy (NCBI): domain Eukaryota; kingdom Metazoa; phylum Chordata; class Mammalia; order Pilosa; family Myrmecophagidae; genus Myrmecophaga; species Myrmecophaga tridactyla. Next base: position 31,814 of record PVIY010014138.1, on the reverse strand, counting down.
AAGGCCATACTCACTTTCATTGATGGGAACACTTTCACCCATGGGTGTCTAAATGTTTCATCTCAAAAGACAAACCTTACAAAGGAGTATTTTTCTGCCATTCACTAATAGAATGGTGGTTGTTTAGGGATTTTAATTGAGGCTGTGGTTTGTTTAGATATATTGTTACACCTACATGGGAACAAGCACTCTCTGAGGCATTGACAATGAGCAGGTTTTCCCCAAAAACCTTCCTGGGGACCAAAGACATTGGTTTCTGGGTTTTATATGGGAACTCAGCCTAAACCCTAACGGAGTAAAGACTCTGATCTCCCTTTTCCTTCTTATTTCTGAAGGTAAGGGCCCAGATAACACCAGGCAGTAATCCTGGAGAAATATGCTCTCAATTTCTCAGAGGTAGCAGAAATGCCTGCTACTCCTTCCATTTTCTGGCCCAGGGACAGGCCTCAGAGATGGACTCATTAAACAATTGAGAAAGTCACTCAAGACCGGGAAGTTGACTTTGGACCCAGATGTTAGTCTGTTCCCTGCATTTCTGTTTCCCTTTCAGAACCTCTTGGGGTCACTGGCCTGGACCTCACAGAATCCACCCCAGAGGGACTGTTATCTGGGATCAGCCCAGGTGGCAGAGAGAACCAAATTTGGTCACATATGGGGTGGGTTGTCTTAGGTGCCATTTTCCTAAGTGGAAGTGACACAGGCTTCCTCTTGGCACCAGAGGTAACAACCATAAGAATCAAGGGACTCTTTCTTCAGATATCTCCAGTGTCTGCTCTGGTTTCTTTGCACATATCAATTTAGAGCTTCTGGCTCTACCCAGGCTTCTTGACTATTGGGCAAGAGAAACTGCCATCACATTCACGGCCTAGCTGCTTGCTATAGTGAAAAGAACCCAGGAGATAATGCTAGGAGCACAATTCTTGCCCCACGCAAGTTACATACTAACTGTGGGACCTACCTAATTCAAAATCTTCCCAACATAGGTTTCCAAAGAGGCAGCATTTATTTCTCCAGGATGCTTGTTGGTGGGATACAAATAACATCCCATGTATTATTCTGCTCTCTGCTTTTAAGTGCCTTGTCCTGTGACGGTCTCATTACCAAGTTACAGATGAAAATACTGAGGCCCAAAGAAGTGAAATCACTTGTTCAGGGCCAATACCTTTGATCTCAGAACTTCTCACCCTGAATCCAGCCCTCTTGCCTCTCTCCCAGTCCACATCTCGTCATGTCAACCCAGCTATAAGGGGCTGGGACATAGATGGCTGTTTTGGCCAAAGTTTCATTTGTATAACCCAGAATGCTGGGTACCCTCAGTCATCATGCTGACACATCCAATCATAATGATTTCTGTCTTTTTTTTTCTGATTGTCTTTTTATTCATTCAGTTATGTGGTCATGAAATCCTTGTTTCACACCCTGATGAGGTGGGTCAGTCTTTTCAAACAGCTCTGATCCTTTAACTCATCTTGCCTGCTTTGCTGGGGCTGCCCCTTTCTCAGGGTCCTTGGCTGCTGACCGTCCTTCTGAACCTGAGTCTTGTCTTTACTGAATGGTCTCTGTTTAATACATTTAAATTGATCATTTTGTTCCTATACCACCCACCATCTGCCCTACCTTTGCTCTTCGTTGCTTCCTTTCTTTCCCATTTTTCACTTCTCACCGTTCTCTTCCCTCCTATTTCAAGCATATAAGTCCCTCAACTCAGCAATGTCTTAGCAAATGCCTGTGTCATCCCCTCAACCCCACTTTACCATGACACGAAGTCTGTTGTTATCACAACCTACCAAAGGACTGCCAATTTTTTCAAAATCCTCAAACTCCCACCTAGACGGGGCTCTGGAAAGACCACTACTAACTGTGATATTTTTTATAACTATTTGTTATCATGGTGCTCTGTTCACTGCTTCTGGACAATTGCAAATTTGTGGTTTTGTTTAGATTTTACTTTTTGACTTTTCATAGTAACAACCGAGTGGCTCCCAACAGGTCTTTTTCTAAGGCTGGGAAAGCCTTTGAAATGGTCTTTGGATTAAAGACAAATGCTCCATGGGAGTCTGGGCCTTGGGAATGCAGGGATTGGGGTAGGTAGTGTCTCTGTGTTGAGTTGGCATGTGTTCACGTGACTTTGGATGATTCATGAAGTCTCCTGGGCTTGGGTTCCCCAACTGTAGAGTGAAGTCAAGATGACAGTGTCCTAGCACCATTCTTAGTTTGAAGCTTTTGTGGTTTTGAGCTCTGTCCCTCACCTCTATAAAAAACACTTAAATAAGTTGCCTACTGTGGCTCAATTAGTCAAATGATAGAATTGCAGAGTATGAGAGATGGATGGAGCCCGAGGTCCAGGGGCGAATCAATTTGTCCAAGATCTGAAGCTGACTGGAGTGATAGCCATGGTTAAAATTCGAGTCTCCCTGCAGCACTTACTTCAAGGTACTCACTGTCCATCTCCCCCACTCTCCAATTCCAAGCAAGGTAATACAGGGTGTATCTATATCCATTATTTTCATATTTCAGTGATTTTTAATTAATTTTACATTTTTTAAAAATATTAAATTTGGTTTTAAAATTCCCTCACTCTTGAAATAATATTGTTGAGATATTGCAAGAATTTGAGACACTCTGAGTTGTTCCAAGACATCATGGGAAGCAAATCTAGAGGAATCTAACCCAGTCGGCCCTGGATCACTGGTGAATTAGGGACATGTTGCCATGGTGAACTTGGGAGGCAGGTTTGCATTCTTAGCCCACCAGGGCCAAATGCTAGAGCTCTGCCTTCAACACTGACCCAGAGTTGCTCACCTACAGGTATTTAGGTCACTCACCCAGTTCTGAAAAGCAAGGGCTTCCATGGGCCTAATTCCCTGTACAGTACCAGACTGGGAGGCAGACTGAAAACAATCAGGTGAAGTCAGCATGATATGGTGACATGTGGATGGTACTTGAATTCTAAACTTGGCTCTGTTGCCCAAGTGCAGTGGGAAATTTGGGGACGTTCCTTCACCTCTCTGCATCAATGTTCTCATTTGTGAAAGGAGGAGGTTGGATCCTGAAGCTCAGACATACTAGGATTCAAAGCAAGTGGGGGTAGAATCACATGGCCCCTCCACGCCCTCTGACATTTCATCACTTCAGTACCAGCTGCTGCCAAAAATTGGGGGTGGGAAGGAAGGGAGGAAGGAAAATAGGTGAGTGCGAGTGGGCAGCTGTGTTTTTCCAGGCTCTATATGAGTTGTTTGCATGTATACACAATATATAATCACATTTTGAGGGCATGCCAGGGTACCCAAATATTTTAGGGAAGGTGTTCTCAAATACCGGAACATAAATGTCACTGCTGTTCAGTTGTCCCTTCAGAGCATGTGGGAGTGGCTGCCTGTGACTGGGATACCCGTGGGACTGAAATTTTGCCCAGCCTTTCAAATGGTTTCTGACTTCATCTGTCTGGGAGATAAATGTGACCAGTGACCTTCTGCAGATGCTCTTTCCAGTCCTTTGTACCCTGTCACCCACCACCTACTTGATAGTTTCCCACTGAACAATGAAGCCCCAGGATCCTAGAGAAATGTAGGACCACAGCCTGGATTCAGGTTTGCAGAGCTCAGCACTCATTTTCTGTGGCTCTCTGGACAGGTGAAAATTGTATGAATGAGAGACCCAGAGGTTGGCCTCCACTTGTTTGGCTTAGCTGGATGTCAGTTATGCAATGGATTTTGTCTTCAGTATATTTTATATCATTAGGGATAAGATGCGTGAGACTGGAAGTAATTGGAGGTCAGGTCTTGGATGGAAGGGAACTGAAATACCTCTTGGTAGCCAACGTCAACCAAAAAATCATCTCCCGAAAAACACTAAAGTGAGCAAGGCAGCAGGCTAACAGAGCCAGCCTTAGATGATCTGCCTTTAGTTATTTCCAGCAAGCACACGAGTCAAATGTAGACCTCAACCATTGGACTGAAGGTCCAGGTGAGAGGAGGCTGAAACATCTGGAATGGACTAAGATTGTGGATAACTGAAAGTATAGGTTTCTGAAATATGGTCCAAAACTAGCCAGAAATGATTTGTGGATCTTCTTTTGTTTGGAGCTTTCATCTTATTATTTCTCCCTTCCTTTGCTACAGGCAACAAGTAGCTAAATGTTCAGGGCTAACTGAAGGCATGGCAGCTCTGTATGATTTTACAACTAAGCCACCCTTTCACTAGTCAGTGAGATAAATTGAATGGCATTTCTCAAAGTGCTAGTAGTGGAAGACCCTGACATTGCAGCTATTCTTGTAGTTTGGGAAAACATGGATCCCGCTTAGTAGCCACAGATCTGATTTATTCCCTTCCTCTTTACTGTGCTCCAGAGTTGAGCTTCTGAGCCTTGGGTAAGATTGCAGAGAAAGAGCAGCTGATGGTGTCCTATATGGACTTCCTTGGTGTCAGCAAAGAATGCAAGAAGCTGCTGAACTAGCAGTGCTGATTTGTCTGCGTGTGTGAGCACTGTCAGAAAGGGCTGAAGGTTGATCTCTTCCTGGGCATGAAAGACAAACAGAAGGTACACACAGACCCTACAATTTATTGAGCCTTTGTGGCTGTCTTCTTTAGGGGCAAGTCAAGGGGGATTTCTCAGCAAATCAGTTCACCTTTGTTCATTAGTTTCCCCGAAAACTGTTGCATGATGCTTGGAAGGTCACATTGTAAGTTGCCCTATTTTCTTATCCAAGGAATAGGAATTACAACTCAATAAACTGTAGGGTCTGTGTGTACCTTCTGGTTGTCTTTCATGCCCAGGAACAGGTCGACCTTCAGCTCTTTCTGGTAGTGCTCACACATGCAGACAAATCAGCACTGCTTCTTCAGCAGCTTCTTGCATTCTTTTCTGACACCAAGGAAGTCCATATAGGACACCATCAGCTCCTCTTTCTCTGCCTTGTTATGGGGATCAGATGAGATGATCTGTGTAAAGTGACTGGTTATGGAGCAGACACTCAGCAGATTTTAGCTCCTCCTCTGCATCTTTACAGGTTAAGTAATGTTGAGAATTTCAGACAATGGATGTGGCAAAGGGATCTGTAAACCTGTGCTCACAAAGTTATTCCTAGTCCCCAGAGATGGGCGATATGGAGATCTTTCCATGTTCACTTGGTTGTTTTGATGGTTCCATGGGCAACACGTGACCATTGGTTCCTGTCCTTCACTTTAGGTATGCTGTTCCCAGCTGGTGACAACATGCCCACATCTTCCAGCCTGAGGTACAGAGCAGGCTTCTCTCCTGATATTAAAGACTGGTGATCTCTGCTGGAACCTGCCTGTATCCAAAGCAATATATTTCTATTCTTTTAACATCAAATTGGGTTTCTCTATTAAAATCACTCAAATATCTCAAAATAAAAATAACTCAATCTAAACAACTGAGCATAACTTTTAAAAGTAAGTGCATCCAGGGCGGGCCACGGTGGCTCAGCAGGTAAGAATGCTTGCCTGCCATGCCAGAGGACCCGGGTTCAATTCCCAGTGCCTGCCCATGTAAAATAAAAAAAAAATAATAATAATGAAAGAAATCAATGTCCAATTCAGGTTGAATATTGTACACAAACTGAGGAGACAGATAAAATCCTATATTTAAAAAAAAAAGTAAGTGCATCCAAAAATATAACATGGGTTGATAGGATGTGGTAGATTGAAAATGGAAAAGAATTGGGAGACCCTTGTTCTAATTTTGTTTATGACTTGAAGTGTCTGTGTTTTCTAGTCTCTTCCTGTTAGGTCTCGGTTTCCTTGTTTGTGAAAGAGGGAGTCAGAGTAACTTGTAAATCATTCTTCTAAGGTGGACTGCCTATGGTGTCATCATAGTTGCTCTCCTTTCTTTTCCTGATAATGCTTTATCCCAGCCTGAGTGCTCCTTGGTGCACCATCCTTTGTCATTCAGCTTGAAGCCTTTGACTAGCATCAAAATATTTCCTAATTCTTTGATATATGTAAATATAAACCTGGATCAAAAGGAGAAACAAATATTTTACACGTGAAAAATAATGCGAAAAATATGAACATTTGTCTCAATTGTAGCTTTGGAGTCTCGTTGTTTTGGGTGGTTAGGTTTTTCCTTTTCTCTCTCCCCAACATTTATGCATGGTTCTCACATGAGAAATGTGCCAGTGTATCAAGGTTAGGAACCAACAGCTCCTTCTTCTCCCTCCCTCCTCGGCTTGTTCCCTTCCTCCCTTGTCTTCTCCTCTGGCTCTTCTCTAGGCCTTTCCTTGCTCTTTTCCTTTTATTTATTCTGAGGCTCCTGGAGAAGGGAAACCTCCTGCCTAGGGATTCCTGAAATCCTCTCTGTGGTTCCTAAGATTTTCCTGCATTTACTCTGAAAAGTGGAGCCAATCGGAAGAGCCCATTTTATTTGTCACAGAAGGGGCCTGTTTACCTTCATCTACATGTTGCACTGGTTAATTACAACCTTCAGCCAGGTTGTATTGGGAATCTTCACTTTTGCCTTTCTTAAAAAATTGTATTCCATTTTTCAGGTGAAAGTGACATTCTTCCCTACAACATCAAGTTGAGCCAGATTTTTGTGAACACCTAAGCACCTGGCATTTCCTCATGAAAATGATTAAGCATTTTGAGTTTGAATGTTAAGAGACTTACGGTAGATGAGAGGTTAGTCATCATGAAGTAGCTGTGATTTTCTGAGCCACTGCTTGGGGAGAAGCTTTGGAAGCAGGCTGCAATGTAGGATGAATGGATTGGTGGTGCAGCTCTGGACCACCAAAGACAGAACACTGCCCAACCCAGCATGACATGGACCCTCTATCTAATGCATGTGATTCAAATGGATTTAGGAAAGCAGACATTTGCTGAAATCACTTTTCTGACACAGTGAAAGCATCTGAGCTGACTGGAAGCTAAACAACACTCCAGGGGTAGAAGGCAGTGGTCCAGGCCAGGCAGAGAGGTAGCCAGCAGGCAGACAGCACACCTCCTCAAGGGTCAGCAAAAGTTAAGCCAGGAATAAGGAGAGCAGGAGTCAGGACCCTGATGGATGTGTGACTTATTAGGGTGAGTCCATAGGACAAGTGTGTGTGGACATAGAAACGAAATCCAGAGAGACCCAGTTAGAGAAGAATATAGAAACCAGCATGGCCAAAATTCTGGGTATATGAAGAACCTGTAGAAGCTAAAGTGGATTAGGGGGTCAGGAGAACAAATGCAAAGCCCTTCTAGGGACCTCCTGACCCCAAAGCAAGCTGTCCTGCCCAGAGGCCTCCAGGTACACAGGGTGGGCACGCACTGCAGAGCTGACCGATCTCCATCTTTAAAGGTGGATGTATTTTTATAGGGCAGCCTCACAGAACAATGTGTGCAGCAAACTTAAAGGGAACTGTTGAGACTAATTTCTTACTGTGAAAATAACTGGACAGCCAGATATCTCTATTTATCTATCTATCTATCTCTTTATCATTCCATATTAGTATACCAATTATTCTACCTTCATACAGTGGAAAGGTAGTCATTTATTAATAGCAGTGATAGTGATGCTTTCATGTTGATGTGGGGAAATGTCCAAAATATACTGAGTAAAAAAACAGGCTGTTGAGATAAAGTTATTATTCCAGTTAAAAAAAAATACTTGAACCTATTGGCATATAGAAACATGCCATGTGCACCCATACAGGCCGGACATTCAGATAGTACCCGCTGAGCACAGTTTGAGGCTAATGGTCAGGAACAAGGCTCTGGGGTTTGGTCTATAGGAAAGGCATCACGAGTAGATGGGTGATGAGGGAGCTGGAAAAGCCATGGAAACTTTGTGGCACAATTGCAGATATGAGGCGTTCACCTTGGGGAATGTGTTCATCTGGCCCCACACTGAAATTCAAATATGGCCGCTTTTCAGAGTTGAAGTGGGCTGCCTCATGAGGGGTCCTCAGCTCACTGTCCCTCCCTCCTTTCCTCAGCCCTCTCAGGAAGTGGTGAATGAGCTGATACAGTTCTCCAAGGCGCCCCCGGAAAAGATTGAGAAGACTCACTCAGAGGGTCGGTAACATGAAGTAAGAATTCATTTTTTAAAGGGCATAGGTTTGCAAAGGAGGGTGGAAAGGTCTCCAGCAAGGGAGGGGGCTGAGGGTGATGATAAGATGCAACTGAGCAGACCTTTTGTCTGGAAGATGGCCATTGGATGAGACTCTTAACTTTTCTTGCCTTTACCCTTTAGGTCCACTTGACAGTGTGTTCTAGTGACTGTTCAAGGTCCTGGATCTGGGTCAGAGGGAAATCCAGTGGGAGAAGCAGTCCAGGATTAGAGCGTTATTGGATAATATGGAAAGTCGAGGTCAGAAGCAAAAATTAGGAGCGGTAGGAAGTGGGAGGACTCCACTGGCTCCACATACCAGCTTTCCTCTTGTCTTCATTTCTTCCTTGTTTCCATTCAAACCAACCTCGTCAGGGGGTGTGTAGGGCCAGACTCCCTGGCATGGATTTTCTCAAGTGTCTCAGGGAAGGTCTCAGAGCACAACTAGTTTTGAGTCCTGTGAATTGGAAGAAATTGTGTGGCATGTAGGTCATTAGAGTGGCTGGGAAAGAAGAGGAAAATCTAGAGACTGTTATGTAGGTTGCTACTTAGCCTGTGAATCAGAAGAAAGCCTTATTCTGAGCTGGTTGGGTCAGGCCCATCTTGTATCTCAGCAGGGCCAGTGTCTTGTGGGAGCCTTCCTCTCTGCTAATGTGTCTTCTACACTTCCAGCAGGACATGACTGTGACAGTTCACTATGCATACGGGGCACCCAGGACTTGCATGAACTACAGAGTCCAGGGTCCCTCAACAAGTATTTGTTTTCCATTGGCCTTGGGTAGGCCCCAGATGTCAGTGTTTTTAAAAAGCTCCCCAGAAGATTCCAGAGAGCAGCCAGGGTAGTGAATCACTCATGTGGTGGTTAAGAACACAGACAGTGGAACCTGGCTACTGGGTTTAGATCCTTGTCCCATTGCTCGCTGCGTGTGTTTTGGTTTTCTCATCTGGTAAAATGGAGACATTGGTAGTGCCCACCTCATTGCCCTGTGCTGAGAATAAGAGTATAAACCACCTATTCTTCTCCTTTGCAGTAGTTATGTTTTACAAAGTCTCTGTTAACACTGAGTTAGTAAATCCCAAGTCATAGTCCCTACGGGGCATGGTTCCTGCAAGCCTTTCCTTGGTTGTCCCAAGGTTTTGTCAACTGATCCATACCTAATCTGATTTTATGTGTGTTTTTTTAAGGACACCTTATTTAGTACATATTGTTGATTATTCACATTGAAGGCATGGTCAAGAGTGCTGAAACTGACACCTAAAGGAATCTTCTGTAACACATTATTTTCTCTGTGAGCAAATTGCCACCTGTTGTGCTTGGGAACACTAGACAGCACTTCAGCACTATACTGAGGTCTATTTTGAAGAGGGAATTCACCAACAAAAGATGTGGTATGAAAATACTGCAGAAAGAATACTTGTTTACCATATGAGATCTGAAACAAGGAGGCAGAGCATTGCCACATTTGATTTTGGCTGAGATGAGCCCATTGGGCAAGTCAAATTTATTGCTTCTTGGTTTATATTCATGAACGCTTAAAAATGACCATGAAGGCACTGGGAGTATTGGTTTGTGCAGGTACAGTTAAATTATATGATGCAGGAAATTTACAGATATGGAACGTGCCAGTAATCATGAATGACTGTATATGATTTTCTTAGATCCCTGCTACCTCATCACTCTGCCACACTAGCCATGTCTTCCCTACTTTTGCCACTCACATCCCTACATCTTAGAGCCATTCTGTTATTCTGATCACATCTTGTGTGTTCTCAACTCTGCCAGCAATTTCTGCAGTCATAAAGGGATGGGTGTTTGATACCCTCATGATGCAAATTGAGCATGTTCTCAGGGGCAACACTCATTGTGGACTCTGTATCTCTCTCCAGATTGTGAATTTATGCAGGGAATCCCTACCAATGAGGAGCCAGTGCTTGCTGACAACAATGCCTACCTGCTGCCGATGTTAAGCATTGTTTCAGAGGTCCTCTCTTACGTGCATGTCTTTGAGGATGCCTGGGACTATGCCAGGAGCTTGGTGGATGGCTACATTTTGGTGACAATCCTGAGCTTCACCATCTTGTGGAAGTGCATCTGTTCCTGAAAGACACACATGTTGCCAGCCCTGCCTTCTGCACCCCCAGCAGGCATCATTAATCAATCATGTTTCTCTTTATGACTGAACAGTGATGACCAAATGATCAGAGATGCTACTGTAGGTGAAAATTACTTGTCATCTGTGGTGTTTCCCAAATCTTCCAGCCCATTGATCACTTGGGCAGAAAGTTCTGCTTTTGATTTCCTTAAGGCAGAGTCCAGCTTGATTTTTTTTTACCATCTCAGTCTTTATTGTCTAGCTTTCCTTCTGATTTCATTTGTGCCACCAGGTCTCCTCTCTCTGTCATTCTCACGTTCATCTTCATTCAGTGTTGTAACATTATTGTATTACAGTTAGGTAGTATTGTGCTATCCATTTCTGAATTTTTACAATCAGTCCTATTGCACAATATGCATCCTTTCAGTGCCAATTACCCAATATCTGCCATATATCTATCCTGATGGTCTCTGTTACCAATGGAAATTCTCCAGGTTCATTTGCTAATGTCAGTTCATATCAGTGAGACCATTCAGTATTTGTCCTTTTGTTTCTGGCTAATCTCACTCAGCATAATATCCTTAAGGTCCATCCATGTTATTACATGCTTCATGACTTTATTCTGTCTTACAGCTGCATAATATTCCATCGTATGTACATACCACAGCTTGCTTAGCCACTTGTCTGTTGATGGACATTTGGCTGTTTCCATTTCTTGGCATTGTAAATAATGCTGCTATAAACATTTGTGTGCAAAAGTCCATTTCTGTTCTTACCCTCATGTCCTCTGAGTGGATACCTAGCAATGGTATTGCTGGATCATATGGCAATTCTATACTTAGCTTCCTGAGGAATTGCCACACTTTCTTCCACAGTGGTTGTACCATTTGGCATTCCAACCAACAGAGGATAAGTGTGCCTTTTTCTCCACATCCTCTCCAGTACTCGTCGTTTTCTTTTTTACTGGTAATGGCCATTCTGGTGGGTGTGAGATGGTATCTCATTGTGGTTTTGATTTGCATTACCCTAATAGCCAGAGAAATCGAGCATCTGTTCATGTGTCTTTTGGCCATTTGTATTTCCTCTTCTGAGAAGTGTCTGTTCATGTCTCTTGCCCATTTTGTAATTGAGTTTTCTGTCTTTTTGTTGTTGAGCTGAACAATCTCTTTATATATTCTGGATACTAGACCTTTATCTGATATATCATTTCCAAATATTGTCTCCCATTGTGTAGGCTGTCTTTCTACTTTCTACGATACATAAAAGTGTTTAATTTTGAGGAATTCCCATTTATTTATTTATTTCTTCAATGCTTGTGCTATGGGTCTAAGATCTAGGAAACTGCCTCCTATTATGAGATGGTTAAGATATTTCCCTGCATTTACTTCTGAAAGTTTTATGGTCTTAAATCTAATGATTTGGTCTTTGATCCGTTTTGTGTCAATATTTGTATAGTGTGTGAGATATGGATCCTCTTTCATTCTTTTGCATGTGGATATCCAGTTCTGTAGGCACCATTTATTGAAGAGACTCTTCTGTCCAGGTGAGTTGGCTTGACTGTGTTATCAAAGATGAATTGTCCATGGATGAGAGGTTCTATATCTGAACACTCTATTCGATTGCATTGGTCAGTATATCTATCTTTATGCCAGTAATATGCTGTTTTTGACAACTGTAGCTTCATAATATGCCTTAAAGTCAGGTAGCACAAGGCCTCCAAATTCATTTTTCTTTCTCAGGATATTTTTAGCTATTCGGGAAACCCTGCCCTTCCAGATAAATTTGGATATTGGGTTTTCTGTTTCTGAAAAGTAAGTTTTTGGGATTTTAATTGGTATTACATTGAATCTGTAAATCAGTTTAGGTAGAATTGACATCTTAATAACATTTAGTCTCCCAATCCATGAACACAGTATGCCCTTCCATTTATTTAGGGCTTCTGTGATTCCTTTTGACAATTTCTTGTAGTTTTCTTTGTATAGGTCTTTTGCATCTTTAGTTAAATATCTTCCTAAATATTTTATTCTTTTGCTTGCAATTATAAATAGAATTTTTTTTTCATGATTTCTCTCTAAGATTGTTCATTACTAGTGTATAGAAATGCTACAGATTTTTGAGTGGTGGTCTTGTAACCTGAAAATTTGCTGTACTCATTATTAGCTCTAGTAGTTTTGCTGTGGATTTTTCAGGGTTTTTGACATATAGTATCATAGCATCTGCAAACCGTGAAAGTATTACTTCTTCCTTTTCAATTTTGATGCCTTGTATTTCTTTTTCTTGTCTAATTGCTCTGGCTAGAACTTCCAACACAATATTGAATAACAATGGTGATAGTGGACATCCTTGTCTTGTTCCTGATCTTAGGGGGAAAGTTTCCAGTTTTTCCCTGTTGAGGATGATGTTAGCTGTGGGTTTTTCATATATTCCCTTTATCATTTTAAGGAAGTTCCCTTGTATTCCTATCCTTTGAAGTGTTTTCAACAGGAAAGGATGCTGAATTTTGTCAAATGCCTTCTCTGCATCAATTGAGATGATCATGTGATTTTTCTGCTTTGATTTGTTGATATGGTGTATTACATTAATTAGTTTTCTTATGTTGAACCATCCTTGCATACATGAATCCTACTTGGTCATGATGTATAATTCTTTTAATGTGTTGCTGGATTTGATTTGCTAGAATTTTGTTGAGGATTTTTGCAACTATATTCATTAGAGAGATTGGTCTGTAGTTTTCTTTTTTTGTGATATCTTTGTCTGGTTTTGGTATGAGGGTGATGTTGGCTTCATAGAATGAATTAGGTAGCTTTCCCTCTTCTAAAATTTTTTTGAAGAGTTTGAGCAGGATTGGTACTAATTGTTTCTAGAATATTTGGTAGAATTCACATGAAAAGCCATCTGGTCCTGGACTTTTCTTTCTGGGAAGCTTTTTAATGATTGATTCAATTTCTTTACTTGTGATTGGTTTGTTGAGGTCATCTATTTCTTCTTGAGTCAAAGTTGGTTGTTCATGCCTTTATAGGAAGTTGTCCATTACATCTACATTGTTGTATTTATTAGCATAAAGTTGTTCATAGTATCCTGTTATTACCTCCTTTATTTCTGTGGGGTCAGTGGTTATGTCTCCTCTTCCATTTCTGATCTTATTTATTTGCATCCTCTCTCTTCTTTTTGTCAATTTTGCTAAGGGCCCATCAGTCTTATTGATTTTCTCATAGAACCAGCTTCTGGTTTTATTGATTTTCTCAATTTCATTTATTTCTACTCTAATCTTTGTTATTTCTTTCCTTTTGCTTGCTTTGGGGTTAGTTTTCTGTTCTTTCTCCAGTTTTACCAAGTGGACAGTTAATTCCTGAATTTTTGCCCTTTCTCCTTTTTTGATATAGGCATTTAGGGCAATAAATTTCCCTCTTAGCACTGCCTTTGCTGCATCCCATCAGTTTTGATATGTTGTGTTTTCATTTTCATTCACCTCGAGATATTTACTGATTTCTCTTGTAATTTCTTCCTTGACCCACTGGTTGTTTAAGAGTGTGTTGTTGAGTCTCCACATATTTGTGAATTTTCTGGTGCTCTGCCTATTATTGATTTCCAACTTCATCCCTTTATGATCTGAGAAAGTGTTTTGCATGATTTCAATCTTTTAAAATTTGTTGAGACTTGCTTTGTGACCCAGCATATGGTCTATCTTTGAGAATGATCCATGAGCACTTGAGCAAAAGGTGTATCCTGCTGTTGTGGGGTGTAATGTCCTATAAATTTCTGTTAAGTCTAGCTCATTTATTGTAATATTCAAATTCTCTGTTTCTTTATTGATCCTCTGTCTAGATGTTCTGTCCATTGATGAGAGTGGGGAATTGAAGTCTCCAACTATTATGGTAGATGTGTCTATTTCCCTTTTCAGTGTTTGCAGTGTTTGCCTCATGTATTTAGGGGCATTCTGGTTTGGTGCATAAATATTTATGATTGTTATGTCTTCATGTTTAATTCTTCCTTTTATTAGTACATAGTATCCTTCTTTGTCTCTTTTAACTGCTTTACATTTGAATTCTAATTTGTTGGATATTAGTATAGCTACTCCTGCTCTTTTCTGGTTGTTATTTGCGTGAAATATCTTTTCCCAACCTTTCACTTTCAACCAATGTTTATCTTTGCGTCTAAGATATGTTTCCTGTAGACAGCATATAGAAGGATCCTGTTTTTTAATCCATTCTGCCAGTCTATGTCTTTTGATAGGGGAGTTCAATCCATTAACATTTAGTGTTATTACTGTACGGGTAGTACTTTCTTCTACCATTTTGCTTTTTGGATTTTATATGTCATATCTAATTTTCCTTCTTTCTACACTCTTCTCCACACCTCTTTCTTTTGTGTTTTCATATCTCTCTCTAGTGCTCCCTTTAGTATTTCTTGCAGAGCTGGTCTCTTGGTCACAAATTCTCTCAGTGATTTTTTTGTCTGAAAATGTTTTAATTTCTCCCTCATTTTTGAAGGAAAATTTTGTTGGGTATACAATTCTTGGTTGGCAGTTTTTCTCTTTTAGTAATTTAAATATATCATCCCACTGTCTTCTCGCCTCCATGGTTTCTGCTGAGAAATCTAAGCATTGTCGTCTTTGACTTCCCTTGTATGGGATGGATTGTTTTTCTCTTGCTTCTTTCAGGATTCTCTCTTTCTCATTAACATCTGACATTCTGATTAGTAAATGTCTTGGAGTATGTCTATTTGGATCTGTTCTCTTTGCGGTACACTGCACTTCTTGGATCTGTAATTTTAAGTCTTTCATAAGGGTTGGGAAATTTTCAGTGATAATTTCCTCCATTAGTTTTTCTCCTCCTTTTCCTTTCTCTTCTCAATCTGGGACACCCACAACATGTATATTCATGCGCTTCATGTTGTCATTCAATTTCCTGAGTCTTTGCTCTCATTTTTCCATTCTTTTCCCTATATTTTCTTTTCCTCGTCGGATTTCAGATGTCCCATCCTCTAGTTCACTAATCCTATCTTCTGCCTCTTGAAATCTGACATTGCAGATTTTCATTTTTTTTTTTTTTTGTTGTTGTTGTTTTTTTCATCTCTCCTACTGTGCTTTTCATTCCCATGAGTTCTGGATTTGTTTTTTCAGACTTTTGATTTCTTCTTTTTGTTCATTCCTTGCCTTCTTTCTATCCTCCCTCAATTCATTGATTTGAGTTTTGATGAAGTTTTCCTTGTCTGTTCGAACATTCTGAATGAATTGTTTCGACTCCTGTATCTCATTTGAATTGTTGGTTTGTTCCTTTGATGGGTCCATTTCTTCTATTTCCTGGTATGATTTGTCACTTTTTACTGGTGTCTAGGCATTTAATTACCTTAATTGGTTTATTCTGGAGATTGTTTTCACTTTTTTTTCCCTAGGATTTTCTTGCTGGATGACTTTATTGTCTATCTGTTCTTTGACATTCAGTTCAGCTTATTGTAGTCTTCTAGCTTAGGTTTTGTTTAATAGATCGGAATTTTTTAGTTGTTTTTTTGTTTCTTGCCCTGCCTGTATGGTGCCTTTCCCCTACCTCTTAGGAAGGTCTACTTAGGTATTATAGACCCCAGTCAGAACTGGTCTCCTCTCAGGATGAAAGAGTCAACTGCATCAGTTTTCCCTGAGGGTGAGTCCCAGCAGATTAAAAGGCTTTCCTATGAAGTCTCTGGACTCTGCTTTTTTCCTGTCCTGCCGAGTATGTGGCACTTTTGTGCCTATGGGTCCCACCAGCATAAGGTGATGCAGTAGCTTTAGCTTCAGCAGACTCTCCCTGCTGTGGGTATGGTGGACACAGAGAAGAGGTTGTAGGCTGGCTTTAATCGCTTCCCTTTTCCAGACCCTGGGGTCTGAATTCCTTGAGGGAGGGATTCCACCTGAGCTGGGCCCCACCACTGTCTTGGAGAATGCACAGGCTCCAGACAAACTCTCAAACAAGCCTATTTCTGGGGTAGAAACAAGCCTCTCAAACAAGCCTGTTTCTTCTTTCCGAGAAGCCTTGCAGCTGTATCCACAGAGTAATCAATGCATAGACACACAACCACAAAAGAGAAAAAGAAAAATCCTTTTCAGAGCAGAACTCCATTCCTAAGGTTTGCAAATCAAAAGCTTAAGTTGGTATGTTGCTTTGTGTATCTCCAGGCCCTAGTGCCCCTCCTTTCCTGCAGGGCCCAGACCTTTTCAGATCCATAAACACCTGTTCTCTTTCTCTTTTCTCTTTTTCTGTCAGCCCTGACTCCTCTGTGCCAGGGCAAAAACAAACAACCTCTGCTTTTACTCGAGGTTCAGCTGAGCTGAGTGCTTATTTTTAGTAGACAGAATTTGTTAATTAATTCCACAATTGGCCTTTGGTTGTGCTTAGCCCCTGTTGCTCATAAAGTCTCTTTCCTTTCCCTCTCAGAAGCAGCCTGTGTGTGAGGGGCACTGGCTGCCGTCATTTGGGGAGCTTACGGTTCTGGGTGGGCTTGCAACTGGTGCAAGGTAGACAATATAGTTTTTCACTGGAAGGACTTTCAAGGTAGTTCCCCATTGCACTTTGGCTTCCTAGGCTCAAGTTCAGCATGCAGTTTCCCCAAGAGGGCTCGGCCCTCACCGCCTTGCTGTGTGGGGTGATTGGCAACTCTCCCCACATATGTGTGTCCATCTGTGGGAATAGGGAGCCACTAGGGCTGGTGGGAGGGACTGATGGACTAATCCATGGGGTTGCTTTATAGACTGTGAAATGCTGACCAGCTCTAAAGGCAGTGGGTTTTGGTCTGATGCTGTTTTGCTATGCCCCTACAGGAAGCTCCACCACGCCAGCAATGCCCAACTGGACATGGATGAGATGAGAACAGGGTGGATCAGCTGGCATAGTGGATACATCGAGGTGAGGCATGGGATGATCTGCCTTCCCCATTCTCCTGGTGACACACAGATGTGCCCACCTGATCACCAATGACCTGAGGGCAAATAGAATCTCGAGCCTTTGCTGTCCTACCTGGCCTGAACGCTCTGAAGTTTAGGTGGACTTTGCTTTAGGAAGGTGCATAGATGACCAGCCACATCTGAAGAGACGTGGGAATATTTTACCCCACACCCTTTGTCTTCCATTTGAAGAAACTGAGGCCCTGGGAAGTGGAGTAATTTGTGCATAGTCCCAGAAGGGGTTGACGATAAGACTGAGACATGCACATTAAGTCTTTTGTACCAGGAAATCCCAAGCCTGCATGAAGAAACCCTAAGCAGTAGTGTGTATGTGCTTGTATGTGTGGGCCCCCTTGTATTACAAAGTATTCTGTGCCATGTAGAGTCGAGTTTGGGAGCAGAGGCCCCAGAATCAGAGCACCGGGATCGATTACCACTTCACCCCTTTCGAACTGTGTGTCTTTGCAGACTTCAACTGTTATGGGCCCCAGTCTCCTTCTCAATAAATTGGTGGGAAATGATAGATATCAGTCCACCAATGAATTAATTTTGCAGAGTACTTGGCAGACTGCTCAGCAAACAGTGCATTTTCAATACCTGCAGGTTTTTTTCGTGCTTCCAAGGGATGGCTTATTAAACAATGACAGGATTGTTCTCAGTCTGAGCATTGTCGAAAAGAGGACAGACTTTAGTGTTAGAAAATATACCATAGAATCATGGTTCCACCAGTTGGGGTTAGTTTGACCTCAGAAAAGTCCTTTTACTGCTTTTGTCCACAGGTTCCCCATTTATAAACTGGAAATCATGTAGTAGCACCTCCAAACTGAGGACCGATAAGGGGCAGGAAACGGAGAAGTCTGACTTGATGCCTAGGGTGTTAAGCTTGTCAAAGGTGGACTTTTTCTATCTCATTCACTGCTATATCCTGAATACCCATCTTTGGGGCTGCTCATCTTCCTTCTACCTTCCACTAGCTTCCATCTGTTTCACCTGTGGACTGGAATATTCAGGATTTGGTTAACTAGAATGGGTGATGTGGTAGTTAGGTTCAGGTGTCAACGTGGCCATGTGAAGGTGCCTAGTTCTATTGCTGTGGACATAAGCCAATGGCATGGGAAGCTCATGTGTTGCTGATTACATCTGCAGTTGGCTAGGAGACATGCCTGCTGTAATGAGTGATGTTTGATTTAATTGGCTGAATGCGTAAATGAGAGAGCGCAACGTAGCACAGCCCAAGCAGCTCAGCATACCTCATTCCAACACTCGCAGCTTAGCCCAGACTGTTGAGATGCAGGAAGGAATCACCTGGGGAAAGTTGTTGGACCCCAGAGGTCTGGAGAGAAAGCCAACAGAGACCTTCTGTGCCTTCATATGTAAGAGAGAACCTCAGTTGTAAGTTAGCTGCCTTTCCTTTGAAGAACTATATGTTTTTAAGGAAATAAATCCCTGTTTATTAAAAGCCACTCCATCTCTGGTGTGTTGGATTCTGGCAACATTGGCAGAGTAGAACAGGTGATATCCAGTTTCCTCAGGTGAATGTGCAGTTTTGAAGAAGGGGCTGTGTTTGAATCATTTAGGTCTCCTCAGAGAACTTGTTCAGAATGATGCATTAGCTTAAATAGTGGGGTTTGGCCCAAAGCACCAGGGGCCCCAGTTTAAAGTCTGAGGTCCAATGAAATTATTAGAAGTATTTCTAGAACAAGAGAGACAGTGTCTCTCACCTTCACCCTCACTGCCAAGCCCTGTGGTTCACTATGATGAGTGGGCTACTAGGAAAAGAGTTGAGGTTTTTCAGGCCATAGTCCTCATTGAATGAAGATGTCTTTGCAGGGTGAACCTGAGAGAAAAGCTTGGAAATACCCATTCAGGATGATCACAGGTCCTGTAGGACTGGCCTTTGGAAGTTTTATCGACTCACATGTAACTAGGTGGCCTTTACCAGCTTAGAATTTATCACTGGTCTCCAAAGAAACCATAAACTTAGCACTGAATAATTGCTTGATTTCTTTCTCTTTCTTTCCCCTGGTGGTGTCTGCTGTTCTCACCAGAAGGGACCCTCTGGAACCCTGTGTGTACCTTGGTTAGGTTCTCTTCAGAGGTGTGCCCCATGTATCCCTAACTCCTGTGCTATTGCTGTGGTTTCTACTCAAAAAAATGTGGGTCTTGGGAAACAGCCAATCCAGTTGTGCAGTTATCCTCTTATCTTTTGTGACCTCAAACTTCTCTCTAATGTGTTGAGGGAAACTGGAACAAAGCCCTCCATTTGCGGGTACCACAGAGACTTCTGTGCTACCTGGGGTGACCCTTGGTTCCAGAGCTCTATATGAATGCAGATGATTCCACCAGGCCCCACATTTGCCATTTCTGCCTAAAATGTTAGGTCCTCCATCCCACACTTTCATTCCCAGAGTGACACACTGCCTCCTTCAGAAACCTGTTCAGTGGCTGCAAACTCTACAAATGTGCCTCATCTTTGCAGACACCTTCTTTGAGGACATATACTTCTCTTGAAAGGTTCCTGGGAAGACTTAAAAGAAGTCTTTGCCGGAACCTTTCTGGGATGGAGAAATTAAAGTAATCTAAGAGGCTCAGGCAGGGCAGCCACTGAGCCCAGCATATTGAGGGAAGTTTTCGCAGATCTGGTGATTCTCAAATTGGGTATTGAAAGAAGAATAGTCTGGATGGCCCAGTGATAGCACTTACAGTTTTCTAGGGACTAGACTGGCACTTACAAATTGTATCTCTTACTGTCTCCACTTCGTGGTCACTGTCATCTGCCAAGCATGTGGTCATTCCTTGTATTCATGGTCTGTTTCCCCTTAAATTTGTTGACTTCAATGTTCATCTGCTGAATCACTGATTCTTGACTTCCTCAGTTCCAGGTGTCTTTCCCTTTGCTCCTTGTCCAGAACACCCTCTCCTGGCCATAGTCGTCACCATAATTTCTGCATTTGTGACATCTTAAATGTGTGCCACTCTCTGGTCATTGCCTCTTCCCTTTTTACCTGCCCCCCTCTCTGTTCTTCCCCCAAATTCCTCCTTGACCTCAAGTGCACCTCTGGTGTCTTCAGTTCATTTCAGAGAAGCCAATTCTTCACTTGAACTCCTCTTTTGTCCTGAAACCTTTCCTCCATCCCCATTTTCCCTGTCTGTTTGGTAGAGTCCAAATCCTGAATTTATTCAAGTGACTGATTTTTCCTCTGCTGCACCTGGAGGTGAGCAAAGTCAGGGGAAACAGCACCTCTGAGCACAGTTGCCTCTACAGACTCCTCCAGTTTTAGCTGGACCATTGTTAGCACCCAGAAAACTTCTATGTGCCCCTGGGTGACTCCCTTACCTCTCTTGTATTTCCTAATATATCAGTCCTCTGCCTCTGCTTTTGACTTGTCTGTTTTCATCGGAACCTCATCTCCAACTTCATGGATAAGATGGAACCCAGAAGATGGGATTCCGTCAGTTTCCTCTACTTATGTTTACACACATATATCTGCATCTCTGTTCATCCTTCCTTCCTTCCATCCAGGACCAGTAGAATCAGAACTCATTGCCTATCTTTTTCTTGTTCCACCAAGAAGATGGTTCTGGTGGATATTGATGGCAGCCTGCTTCAACTGACAGCCTCATACATTGTCTTGAGACACTACAGTCTTGTGGTAATACCCTGATGTGGTCAGGCAGCCTCCTGGACTTGGTTATGTCCTCGAGTGCACTCTCATCTCAACCTACAAGCACTCCCTGAATAACCATGGCCAGGCCCTTTGTTTAATGATTACCTTCATGCCTGTGATTCTCAAATGTGTATTCTGGGACCTTCCTCTTCATCTCACTCCCATAACTACTTCTCAAACCTTCTGCA
The DNA here is from genome assembly GCA_004026745.1 of Myrmecophaga tridactyla. NCBI lineage: Eukaryota > Metazoa > Chordata > Mammalia > Pilosa > Myrmecophagidae > Myrmecophaga > Myrmecophaga tridactyla. The sequence continues at coordinate 10,896 of PVIY010014138.1, read as the reverse complement.
TACACGGCAAACTAAGGGTGTCCAAAATGAAGCTGCCTCTTACCTTTCTCCCCTCTGCCCATGTCTATTCCTCTGTCATCCACCACCACAAACACCATGATTGAGACCTGACTTCCCTGCTCCAGTTAATTCCCAGTCCCCTACTGCATCCTTGACTTCGGTTGAATCCTGAGTCCCTGAATGAGCCACAATTCCCAGTGCCTCTCTTTGAATTTTCAAATGTTCCATCTAAAGTATCTGAAAACTGGATGACTCCTATTCTTCTTTCAATACCCAATTTGAGAATCACCAGATCTGTGAAAACTTCCCTCAATATGCTGGGCTCAGTGGCTGCCCTGCCTGAGCCTCTTAGGTTACTTTAATTCCTCCATCAGAAAATGCTTTCCATTGCATTGTGATTGCCTTTGTACTGGTCTGCTTCCTCCACCAAACCTTGGGGTCCTCTAGGGCAGGAACTGTAAGTCCTTCTACCTATCTTTCTATTTGCAGAAACTGGCACAGGTCTTGGCACATAAGAGGCATTCGGTAACTATATGTTGAGTAAATGAATGGATAAATAATAGAAAAAAAGGCTGAGACAATGTGTATTTGTAGGTTGTCTGTCATAGAAGTCAGCAGAGCCCATTACACACTCTGTTTCCAAGCAAATAGGCTTTGCTTCTTTCTGACAATCTTTTGAGAGTAGTGCTATCTGATACAACTCTCTGTGATCAAGGAAAAATGCTTCTTATCCATGTTGTCCACTAGCAACACGTGCCTATTCAGCCCTTGAAATGTGGGTACTGTGACTGAGACAGAGAATTTCTAATTTAGCTTCAATTAATTTAAATTTAAAGCGGCATGTGTGCCTACTGCTTTGAATCATGCAGATTTAGAGATAAACGTTAGAGTGTTCTTTAATAGTGTGGACATTCAACTAAAAGGTTGTCGCTTCTACTCTAGCTCTCCTAATATTAGCTGTGTAGCCTTGGACTTGTTATTTTACCCATGCCTCATTCTCCTCCTACCATGTACATTTCTCCCTATCATGTAACATGCTGAGAGGATTAAATTCCTTAAATGGAAAGCCCTTAGACCAGTGAGTGGTCCATTGTAAGGGCTCTTTGAGCAGTAGGTTTATTAATTCTTCAGCATTCCAATTTTGCTTTTGTTGGCATGTCCCTTCTCTCAACTAGAAGGTGAAGTGAAAGGTAGAGGCGAGCAGTGATGGGCTGGAGCCAGCTCCTTTCAGCTCACTAGATGCAGAGCTTTCCAACTCTTTGTTTGTCAGCATGGGGCAGAGAGCTTGACACCAGTCAGTCATGGTGGCAATATTGGCAACACAGACACTGGTTGCATTTAATTTGTAGTGGTTGTCAACCTATACCAGTGGAGTTTTGCAACATGGGAGGAGCACAAAGGATAGCTAGATAGGCCACTCAAACCATCTTCACCCAAACTGGGGTGAAATCTGCATCCTTTAGTCTCTATCATGAAATATCATGGGAGTCTAATGTCTGATTACCACCCTTCAGACTAAGCAAGCTGCCCTGGTCCACCATGTTGCCAAATACAAGTATTAAAGGTGAGACATAGGTGCTGCCTGGTTGAACCACTTGGAGCTGATTTCCCCAGAAGGGAATTAAGGTAGTTGGGGCACATATTGGAGTAAGCAGCAGCACTTTGTGAACTGGTCAGACAGGTGATTTTTGGACCAGAGGTGCACAGTTACAGATGACCCCACTCTTTGCGTGAGAGTAGTAGCTTCCTTCAGGGACGATCCTCTTGTCCTCTCCTGGCTGAGCCGTACATGCGTGGGCTGAAACCCTCCAGCTCTTTGTCCAAGCTCACCTAGTCTCTGAAGTCGACTTACTATAGGCCCCTATGTGCCAGTTTGAAGCTATTATGTGCTCCCACAAAGCCATGTTCTTTAATCCTCATTCAATATTGCTCGGTGGGACCTTTTTGATTGTTCCCATGGAGATACGACTCATCCAGTTATGGGTGGTACCATTTGTCTAGTTCGTTTCCATGAACATGTGTCTCACCCATTGAATTGAAGGTGGGGTTGCTTACTGGAGCCGTTTAAGAAGACACTATTTTGGAAAAAGTTTTATAGGCATGAAAGCTACAAGAACTAACAGAGCAACCAGAATCAACAGAGTCCACCTAGCCAGAGACCTCTGGAGAGGAAGGAAAATGCCCTGGAGCAGCTTCAGGAAATAAGCCAGGAGAGAAAGCTAGTAGACATTGCCATGTGTTATTATGGTAGTAAAGGCCAGGTCAAAGCCACTAGAAGTGCCCTGCCCAGCAAAATAGTGTATCAGAAGCAATACTTTATTATATTCCTTGAGGGATTGCAGAGATTAGTGCCACCTTAAAGGCCTGAATGATGCAGAGGTGGTGATTCTCATCAGATCCGCATTCAATTCTGCTCTTTGGCCCATGCAGGAAACAGTTGGGACTTGGAGGATGACCGTGGATTATACTAAACTTAACCAGGTGGTGACTCCAATTGCACCTGCTGTCCCAGATGTGGTATCATTGCTTGCACAAATCAATACATCGCCGGGTACCTGATACACAGCTGTTTGTTCTGACAAGTGCTTTTTTCTCAATAGCTGTCAGTAAGGACCACCAGAAATAGTTGCATCCACCTGGCAAGTCCCACCATATACTTTCAGTGTCCTGCCTCAGAGGTATGTCAACTGCCCAGCCATATGTCTCAATCCTGTCTGCAGGAAGGTTAATCATTTCTCCTTCCCACAAGACAGCACACTGGCCCTTTATATTGATGATATCATGCTGATTGGACCTAGTGAGCAAGAACTAGCAACATCCCAATCCAGGCAAGACTATCAATGGCCCATAAACTTCAGAAACGAAGGTTTTGGTCATCCTACCTGGCAAAGAACGACGGCCACCTGAACTGCTTGCTGAGGGTAAAGGGAACATGGAATGGATAGCAGAAGAAGATAGTGATAAATATGAACTAGGCCCATGTGACCAGTTACAGAAATGAGGACTGCAATTGTATGAATATTTCTTCCCTGTTTTGTTATGCATTTGTACGTAAGCCAATATCTTGTTTTCCTCTTCTCCTATGACTTAAGTTGTATTATTCATATGAAAATATTTTTGTCTTAAGATATGAAGCTTACAAGTGAATGCTACCTAAGGACTTGCAGTCTATACTAGAGCGAGGTAGTGTATTTCTGGTTGTTTTGGGGATCGTTGAGTGTTGGTAGGTGAAAGATATTTCTGGTATTGTGTTCTATTTGGAAATTAGGTGCGTCCAAGGTGATCTGTAGAGCTGCCAAATTGAAAAGGGATGGATGGTGACAGACTCTGATGTCAACTGGTCCAAGTGATTATGCTGCAAGGCTGTTTTATAGGTGGTTGATTGAATCATTGGATAATTGATTGCATCCCTGGCTGATTCCATCTGTGATCAACTACGGTGTCTCTCCACAATGACATAATCCCATCCATTGAAGGCTTTTAAGGAAGAAGAGATACTCTTTCACTGTTTCTTCAGCCAGTGAGCCTCTCCTGTGGAGTTTGTGCAGACCCCTCATCACAGCTGCCAGCTCTCAGTCTGCTCTACAGATTTTGGTCTTTTCCATTCCCGTGGTTGCATGAGATGCCTTTATAAATCTCCTATTTACAAATCTGTCCTATTGGTTCTGTTTCTCTAGAGAGCCCTGAGTAATACCCCACCTTAATAGCAAGCCTTACCATACAATTTAAGCATCTCCATATGCATATATATTTACAATTGCAAGCAAGGTACTATCTAAACTTTGCCACATCCTATAAGGAGAGTCAGAATTGACAGACGCTGAGCAAAAAGTAAAGACCTTGTGACCACGAAGGTGTTCTTCTCAGGGTGTTTCCCTGTAGCTAGAATGAGAAAAATGGTGGAAGAGCTAATAGGAGAGACATATGATAAACAACAACAATAAGAAAACTTCTTCAGAGTGAAGTGGCCCATTCACATTGTACCAGAGATTTGATTTCAGCACAGAAGTTGATGTAATAATATTGAATGTTACTGATTTTGACTTTCTAATCAGAGCCTCTAATTGGCAGAGAAAAAAGGCCTCACACCTCAAAGGGGTTAGGGGGTAGGCATTTGACATCCCCGAGGCAGATGGACTTTGGGAGTATTGTGATATCCCCTGTTGGCCGATGGAGCCCTGGCCCTCCTACTGCCCTTTGGCCACTGTCTTGTCACTAGGGAGCCATGTTGTGCCCTGGCTTCCTCTTTAGGCCCAGGCACCCCCTCCCCTGGCTGTGGAGGCACCAGCCTTGAGCCAAGGGAACCATCACACCTGGTCCAGAATCTCTGTCTCTTTCTCACTCTATCCAGTGTATTGAAAGCCTTCCCCTCCTCTTCATTGTCCTCCTCCTCACCTTTACCTCGATTCTACCTCACTAAGCCATCCCTTCATGAGTATTGACAGGCCTGGAAAAGAGAGAAGGAACTCAATGAGACAAGCTTTGTATGTCCTAATGCAGTGTGTCCTCGGCTCACATGCATCCTGGAGAGCATGTATAAAGCTATAGCTTTAAAACTGAACTCGAGAACTTTGGAAGCTGTTTGGGAAGTAGGGTATGGAGGTGTTAATCTGTGGTTTTCTCAAGCATCCAGTGGAATCTGAAGCAGACATATTTGCAATAACCTTGGATAATCCTCATGGGTGCCTTCATTATTGTGCTTTGGATATAAAGTGGAAGAAACTCCCTCCTATCATAAGAGCTTTAAGGTTTCCCTGCATTTTCTTCTGGAAGTATTCTGGTACTGGTTCCTATACTTTGTTGATGCATTTGGGTTCATTTTTGTCTAGGGTTTGAGATAGCAGTTTCATTCATTCTCTTGGATATGGACATTCACACCTCCAAAAACCATTTAGTGAAAAGTTTGTTCTGTCCCAGTTGAGGGGACTTGGGAGCCTCCTGAAAAATCAGTTGAGCATAGATTTCAGGGTCTACTTCTGAACTGTCATTTTAATTCCATTGATCGATATATTTATCTCTCTGCTGTTTTGATCACTGTGTCTTTTTCGTATGCTTTCAATTCAGGAAGCATGTGGCCTCACTCTTGATCCTTCTTCAGGATGTTTTTGGCTATTCAGGGACTCTTAAATGTGAAATAAATTTGGTAATTAGTTTTTCATTTCTGCAAAGTAGGCTGCTGCAGTTTGATTGGTATTGTATTGAGTCTGTTCATCAATTTTGGTAGAATTGACATCTGAAGGTCAGTTCGCTTTCTGATCCATGAAGACACAGAATGTCTTCCCATTTATTAGCTTTTCTTGGGTTTCTTTTATTAATGTTTTGCCTAATTATTCTAGATAGAATTTTCAGCACAGTCATTCATAACAGTGGTGACTGTGGGCATGCTTGGCTTGCTGGCGATCTTAGGCCAAAATTTTCAGTCTCTCACCATTGAGTGTGATGTCAGCAGTGTGCTTTTTTGCATGTACTTTATGATGTGGAAGAAGTTTCTGTTGATCCCTGCCATTCAGTACGTTTTCATCAAGATAGGATGCTGAATTTTGTGAAAGGATGTCCTGCATCACGTGAGATGACCGTATGGTTTTTCCTTTTGATTTGTTAATGTGGTGTGCCAGTTTGAAAATATCTACTACAGAAAAGCCACGCTTTAATCTGGATCCTATTGTGTTGGGATTTCTGTTTTTTTCATCCTGATTCAATAGTTTAGGTTGGAGTTTTTTTCCCTGCATGGGCAGAAAAAAAGCCTCTGGCTTATGGAATACAGCTCAAGATTTGACTGTTATTTTCATTTTAAGCTGTTGTCTTAATCACATGTTGGGACAACTTGTTCACTTCTCTGCAGCTTGACTAAGTCGTCACTGCAAAGACATTAAGGACCTTGCCTTGGGCTTAGGGGCCCAAGCGAAGATGTTAGCAGTGGATTGAGAGTGGATAGAGCAGAATCCAGGCTGGGAGGCCCCAACCTTGCTGCCAGAGGATCAGGTCAGATGTTGGAAAAACACAGCTGTCAACCGTACCCGGGCAGGCCAATGTTTTCTTCTCTCTGAAGCTTTTATCTTTTGCGAAATACCACTTTAATGAATATAATACGAGATTATTGCTAAAATTCATCCTGCACCTTTGTCTTCCAGTGGCACCCCTGCATCTAAACTTCATGTCATTTCTTTATGCTCAGTTGCCTCCCTTACCTCTTTGTGGTCTAACATCATCACACAACCTCTTAGCTCTGATGTAGAACATGTTTGCTGATGCTCCCCACCCATCAGGACTGCTCTTCCCACCATGTGTATCACATAACCTGAACAATTTCCAGTGACTCCTTTCTGCAATCACCTCCGGGAAGCCTGCTTGGGTTTTTACACTGTCTGGAGAGGAGGTCTTTCTAAATCCTCAGAAGAGCTCCTCATCATCTCTAGGTCAGCATTTTTCATGTGGACATGCCACCTCTGCACCCTCCCAGGTGTAAGTTTCAGGAAGTCCTGGATGATGCCCCAAACCTCTCCATTTGCTGGCCACAGAGATGGTGTTGTTAGGATTTTAGTTGAATGAGTGCATGAATGTGAGTCAGGTGTAAGAAAGAGTCTTAGTTATTTCCAAAGGGACCTCTGGGATTTTAGACATCAAGCCTTTCACTCCACCCTTCTTAACTGAGTGGTGAGGACTGAGTGACATTAGATTTGTGAAGCATATCTGGGATGACATTTCCTGAAGAACTACTTTAAGAGATAGTCAACTCTGTGCCTTTGAGCCAGCATTCTCACACATTAAGAAGGTGGATGACCACCAATACACCTGCAATGTGCAAATGAAGATGTTTAGGCATACCTCCTTTCCGTGGGTGAAGCACAAGGGTCTGGGCTGTGGTGGGGTGGGCATGTGTTCACTAGGCTTCCTCCTGCTCTGGGTTGCTGCCACTGTGATGAGACAGCCTTGCCTGTGTCCCAGTGATCACCCTTTTCACTCCCAGTGTGCCTAGTGCTGAATCAGCTGCAGGATATTCTTTTAGTTCTTATCATAAGACACTCTCCTGCATGCCCCCTCAACCCTGTAATAGGAGCTCCCTTTACTCTGGGTACAGGCCAAGCCTTTCTCCATGTACAAGCCACTCCCTCCATGGCTGTCATTTCTATTCCATTAGCCCACCAGTCCTTATTGACTTGTGTTTGAGACTGTGCCCATAGAACACCCTCCTGGAGACTTTCACGAAGTTAATTTTGGGTTCAGCTTGACCTAGACTATCCACAGCATTAGCCTATTTGAGCCACTTCGTTCTGATTCTAATTAGAATGGGAAGCCATTGGAAGATTTCATGCCAGACAGCAATTATATCTGCAATACATTTAAATTTAAACTCATCATGTTGTCCATCCAGAGATGAGGCCAGGGATGAATCTGACTTTCCCAGGATCCCACAGGCAGCACTCAGTGTTCTTTTAAGTGGAATTCCATGTGATGCTGTACCACTTCTTACAATACTTTCATCTCTGTTAGTGTATGCGCTACCCTGCAATCGTCAATGGCTGTGTACTTATCTCATAATTGCTTGATAACCCAGGAAGTAGATGGTGGATATAGCCCATTGTATAGTTGTGGAGAATTGGGAGACACTGCAATAAGGTAACAGTGCACACATCATGGTGACAAAATTCATAAGAGGTATTAGTTGTGTGTGAATTGAGTTCACTTTGCTCATGCCTGGGGCCCTGTCTGTACCTGGCCTTCCCAAGAATCAGTGGGGAGGGATGTGTTATGGGAATTGGGACCAGTTAATGGGATGAAATGGTTAAGGGGGATGAGATGTCAGGCATCTGGAGGGGCCTTCATGGAGGTCCTATCAGTTAAGAAATTTCAGTTAAGATGACCCAAGAAGATGACCTCACTTCCTTGGACATAGAGCCCACAGAACTTGGAACCCTGGTAACCGGGCACCTAGATTCCAAAGCAGCCTCTGACCTGGCTCACTTTGCCAGAGACGCTTGAAGGATGAGTATGTTCTTGTGGTGTTTTCATCGATGTCGAGCATCTGGCCCTAAGCGAGAGGGGAAAGAGACATTTTTGTCTAGATGTAGACACTGGCTGAACCCTGCCACACGACGTAGCTCAGGCAGGGGTTACCGAAACGTGAGTCAAGGTGGCCCAAGTTCAGACACTTCAGGAAAGGACAGCTTTGTCACCCAGCCTGTGCAGCCCTATATCCCTCCTCATTTCAGTGTGCAGGAGGCATGAGGAATTTGATCAGTGTGGCAGGGTTGGGAGACCTGATGGAGTCTTTGTGTTGTCACATCAAATCAGGGTGGCTGGTGGGAAACCAGGTGGTAATGGTAAGGAGCCACCATTCCCTATATTAATCCTGGTCACAGAAGTTGTCATCTCTTTGGAAGTGGAATGGGGTTGTGTGAGAATCCCCCTTTTGTGCCTCATCAGGGTTGCATAAATAGCATAGGGTCTCCTCTGAGACCATGTTCAGGCAGGCTCTAGACCTGGGCCAGACTTTTGTGCAGATAAGAGCAGGCCCTGCCGTTTCTCTAACCCAGTGCCCTGAGCTGCTGGGGTGGGCCAGATGTTGCAGATCCTACAAAGGTGACTTCTGCCAGTGTCCACCCCACAACTTTGCCCCCTGTTTTGCCAAAATTGTCAGTGGCAACTCGAACTTTTACCCACTCTACCAATCTGTGCACAGTTGTTCTCGGCCATGTAGAAAGTCGTTATTTACACTTGTAGCATTTGAGAAGGGATGACGATATTGTTTTCACTTCAGGTCAAGCCATGAGCTCCTTTGCATTGTGCTGCACTTATTTTTACTTGCTGAACACTGCTGTCCCCTGGAGTAGTTGGCTGGATTGTCATTCCACACTTTCTCCAAGGTTATAGACACACTCATGAAGGTGGTTTTGGCTGTAAAGAAATGAGGCTCACTCTATGCCATCAGTTCTGGTGTCAAATGTGCACATCACAAAATGGGAGGAACTGTGGCCTAAGTTCCTGAAGTTCCTAAGTTCCTAAGCTCTAGAAACTGCCTCATAAGTGAGGAAGGAAATATATGAGCAACCCTCTCCCTCCATGTCTTGAGCAGTCCCTGCTTCCCACACTATGGAAGCAGAATCACAAAGCCCATGCATCAATGGTTCTGGCTTCTGACCTCCACAATCCTGAATTGACCTTTAAGGTTCCCTCATCTCATGATTGGGAGTAGCTTGTGAGTTCTCATGGGATTAATGCACTTCCCAGGCAACAATGCGGGGACGTTCAACTGTTACTCAGCTCTCAGATGATGGCAAGGATCTCAGTACTTCATTATTCCCTCACCTCAGTTCTAATTTGGAATCTGAGACCTCTTTCTGGTAGATGCACTCTTGTCACGCTTGTTGGCTGAAGTCACAGAAGATCTGGGAAAGGCAAGTCTATACTCCCTGCCTTTGCTCCTGGGTTCCCACTGCAGTGATTAACCTCCTGCTCCTGCTTTGCCCCATCCTAGCATGGAAGAGCATCAGCTTTGAAAGGGACACAAAATGACCTGGCGTGCATCAAGAATAGGCGTGCTTGGGAGCAGCTCTTCAAACAACTGGAGCAGGCTGTCCAGGAGGGTGACGAAGTGTACATACACATCCTCCTGTGTATTTACCGGAACTCACATTCCATAAGAGAAGTCCTGGACCAGGTGTCCCATAGGTGAGTGCCTGCCCCTCCTCCTTCCCATGATGGCTCTGCAATCCCCGCGCTCTGTGTCTGGGGAAGGCCATTGCAGCCTCGAGCCTCAGTTTCCTCCTCTTGCAAGTAGGGTAGGAACAGGGTCAACTGCCTGAGGTCAGTCAGCACTGAATGAGCAGAATATGGAGAGCACTTCCCTTTGCCAGGCTCCACAAAAGAGGGGTCAGTGGGGAGGGTTGTCAGCACTTAGAAATTGCCTCTCTACCTGAAGAGACTGCTTTGACATGACCTCTGGAAACCTGTATACTCATTCCAAGGAGGTTTGAGTTTCGATTTATGTGGATGCTGGTCTTGCTGTAGCCTGAGCTGAGTAAGGTGGGGACTGGCAGAGGAGCCCCAGGCCCTACCCCTTATCTTGGAAAGTTCAGCTCAGCAATTATTCATTCATCAGACAAACATGAAGAGTCGAACACGTGCAGGCACTTTTTAATGCACTTAGCCTACATCATTGAAGAAAGCTGCCAAAGTCCCTGTGCTTCTGGGCTTGCCTGCTCATAGGGGTCAAACGGAAGCATCAGGCATTATTACTAGGAGGTGCACCCAGGGAGTTATACATGACAGTCTCGTGTCCCTTCTAGTTATGGAGATATCTGCAGTTTTGGTGACGGGGATGGAGAAGTCGGCCAGGAATGCTTCAAAAAGTGAGTGAGCTCTGGATGAGGAGAGAGGGACACCTTCCTCAAAGTTCAGAATGGGGCATGGGGGCTGGTGGCAGAAGAGGCTACTCAGAGTCCTGAATCCCTCTTATGCTTGCCACTGGACAACAGAGGCTAGGGCTGCATCACCTGAAGGATGACAGGAGTGACGGCAAGCTGAGGAAGGCACTTCTCAGGGGCTGACCTCCAGTCCAATGGCCCGAGGGGACAGGGCAGACTGAGGCTGGAGGACAGACTGTGTTCCCTCATTATACAAAGAGTTCTGAACTCCTATTGTGTGCCAGTTCCATGGCAATGTTCCAGCACAACCCCTCCATATTTTCCTGTCCCAGTGGGAGGGGGCCAAGGAGAGACAGATGGATAGGTCTGTCTGGCTTGCTTGACCCAGGAGCCCTGCCCCTGGGTGGGTGGTCCTCAAAGGTCAGTGTGGAAGGAATGGCCATTCCTCTTACTCTGCTGCCCACCTGTCCATTGCAGCACCATCTCCTGCCTCCTGCTCACCTGGCTGGTTGACTATCCAGATGATTTTTAT
>PVIY010014137.1:0-57298 GCA_004026745.1 Myrmecophaga tridactyla | reverse complement strand
CTCCCCGTGGGTGGGGTCTCCCATGGATGGGGTCTCTTGTGGATGGGGGTCTCGCCATGGGTGGGGTCTCCCTGTGAGTGGGGTCTCCTGTGGGTGGGGGTCTCCCCATGGATGGGTCTCCCCGTGGGTGGGGTCTCCCATGGATGGGATCCCCCCGTGGAGAGTGCCCACCCCCAGTCCGCCCTGGCCGCCTCACAGCTGTCCGGGAGGGTCAGTGCCCATCGGCCTGGGCCAGCTCCGGGAAAGTCTGGGTCAGGACAAGGGCAGTGGTGGCAGCTCCAGGAGTGTCCGTGTGTCCGTGTGTATGTTCAGCCCAGCCTGTCTGTCTCCCTAGGTCTGTCCCTGAAGCCGCAGGGGCTGTGTGTCCACCGATCTTGTTGACCACGACCCCGCAACAGTCAGTGGCCAGCAGGGGCCTCCAGATCCACGGTGGCGGGGTCTCTCGCTGGCCGTTTCTGTGGCCCTGCAGAGGGTCCCGTGGCAGGACGGGGGAAGAAAGAGAGGGAGGTCACGGGAAAGAGCCGGTGGAGTGACCCAGATTCGGCCACAGTGATCTTGGTCGAGTTCAGGCTCCCAGATGGTAGAGCCCAAGGGGCCTGTGCCGTGTGCGGGGTGGGCTTTTCAAGGACCACCCACCTCGGAACCAGTTGCGTGGCCTTTTGAATGGGAAACAGGTGCACGAGCCCATCGCCCTTCTCTGGAGAGAAGAGAATACTACACTCTCCATCCCAGTTTCCAAGGGGCAGGAGAGGGCAGATGGTTTCAGTGGCGCATAAACATGGCGTTGAGAAGCGCTGAGCCATCACTTGGGTTTGTTTGGAAATAGCTTCGGCTTTAGCATCTCAGACGCTTCCTCTTCCCTCTCAAATGCAGGACTTTGCAGGCAAGAGTCCCCCTAGCACCTGATAGATTTAAATTCGGCCTGAAAAGTGACTGCAGGCTTTCCTTTGTGTTTGTTTTTAGGGTTACCTTATTCACCTCGCTAGTTTTCTATGCATGGTTGCAAGAGAACGTTTTCAGCCAGGATCATTTTATTTGCTTTCTTGTTGTTGTTTCTTTTTTATTGTGAAATATAGCATGTATACAAAAAAGCAATACATCTCAAAGTACATCTTAACAAGTAGTTGTGGAACAGTTGTCAGAGTTTGGTATCGGTTACAATTTCACAATTTTAGATTTTTCCTTCTAGCTGCTTCAAGAAACTGGAGACTAAAAGAAATATCAATATAATGATTTAGCAGCCACAATCATTTGTTAAATCCTATCTTGTCCGTTATAACTCCTCCTCCTCCTTTGATCCTTATCCTGCTGTTTGGGGGTATTTGGACTCTGCCCACTCTAACTTTTTCTTATTGGAAGGGGCTGTTGATAATATAGGGTAGAGAGATGGAAGTAGCTGATGTTTGGAGAGGCTGGGCCCTCTGGGTTTCAGGACTTCTCTGGCCTAGTAACCCAACTGGAGGTTGTAGGTTTCTGAAAAGTAATTTTAGGGTGTGCAACTTTTGTAGGATCTCAGATAGAGCCATAGGTGTTCTTTAGGGTTGACAGAAATGATTTTGGTTGGTGTTTGGCAAATCATGACAATTAGCAATATCTAGCTGAAGCTTGCATAAGAGTAGCCTCCAGAATAGCCTCCGACTCCATTTGAACTCTCTCAGCCACTGATACTTTATTTTATTGCATTTCTTTTACCCCTTTTGACCAGGAAAGCATTTTCCATCCCATCGTGCCAAGGCCAGGCTCATCCCTGGCAGTCATGCCCCACTTAGGCAGGGAGGGTAATGATTTTATTTGCCCAGTTGGGCTTAGGGAGAGAAAGGCCACATCTGAACAACGAGAGAAGTTCTTTGGAAGCAGTTCTAAGGCATACCTAGAATCATTTTAAAACTAATTCTTTCAAAGAAAATGGCTAAGCATGGTAGTAGTACAGGTTGTGTTCAGAGGGAGCTAAGATGTGGGTTCGGCACTCAAATGACTCATATTTATGAAAATTTATTCTCAATGGCTTATTGTCATTCAGTGGAAGACAGTAGGTCTTTCTTGTCATTGCTACTGGACATGACCGAAGCTCACATACCGTAAGACTGGAATTGCCCTGATAGATCTCCTTCAGAGGCCAGTGCCTCCGGGCCGGTCACACCACGCTGCCAAGGTATAATTTGTACCTTCTTCACCTCGGAGGGTTCACTGACCTGTGATATTACTTAAAAATTTAGGGCCCATTGACCTGATTTTAAAATGTCTTGATGGTCAAGGTGAGTGGATGGTAATGAGTATTTTGAAAATCTTCCAGGCTGATATCAGCGTAGCCAAGCCCTCGGGCAGTGGTTTTATCCATTGTCTACTCACTGGTTCGCTGATTTATTTTAATTTCAAAAAACCTACAGCAACTAATTTGACTATTCAAAGGAAATCAGATGCAGAAATCCAACGTAGGTTGGTTGGAGGCACCAGTGGAGCTGGGCTTTTCAGCTGGTGAATGCTGAGCCCCTCCGTCCAGCTCAAGCCGAGGCTCACTGAGGACACTGTTCGTGCCCCGTTTGCATCTGGGCACTGGGGAAACAGCTGTCCTTGACCAGGCGTTGGCAAAACCTTTTCTATCAAGGGTCAGATGTCAGTGGGCTCTGCTTTGTGGGCCATCTGGTCTCAGTTGCACTACTCAGCTGTAGCTGTAGCAAGAAAGCAACCCTGGACAAAAACGAAGAGGCATGGCTGTTCCAGTAAAACGTTGTTTACAAAACCAGGCGTGTGGGGCGGAGAGGCAGATTTGTCCCACGGTGCCCTAGTTTCCTGACTTCTGCTCTAGCCCGGCTTGTCCTGCTCTCAGGGGATCTCCCTGATGGGAGAGACAAACGAGGGCAAGTCACACACAGATGCAGTGTATTAAATAGCGACCCTGTGATCTGAGTGAAGAAGAAAGCACAGGGACAGAGGGGGGGGGTGTGTGCCCCCCTTCTGGAAGCCAGTTCCTCCCACACCCCCGCTGATGGCCAAAGCCCACAGAGGGGACGCTGCCACCCAGTTCTTTCAAAACCTCCAGGGAGAGGAAGTGCTCCTGGCTGGGAGGCAATGGGTGTTGGGGGAGGTGATGGGGTTGTGCAGTTTTGCATCCCACCCCCAGCCCCCACTGCAGACTGACAGCTCTGATTTCAGCTGTGTCGTTTAGTGGGCCTCTGTATGATTTTATCCACAGAAAGGGTCCTATTACTTTGAAAACTCGGAAGGCCACATCTCGGGATCTCCTGACTTGATTTCCCAGAACCGCCTGTCGGCATAAGGCCGTCCGCCCGTACTGAGCATTCTTCATGAGAATGCTTCTGGTCTCAGGGCTGGGAAGACCTGGGCTCTCCCCGGACAACGGCCTTGTTTTTCTCCTCCCGTTGTGAATCCTGCAGCCGAATGTGCTTGTTCCCTCTTGTGGCCTCTCAGAAGGTCAGAGCCAAAGTTGGGGTCCAGCCTCCCGCTTTGAGGGTCTGCGCCCCATGTGTGTATTTCTTACCCAGAGCCTTGCTATTTTAAAGCCCAGAAGCTCCCTGCTTTCTGAATTACTCACATTTATCTTTCCAGATACATGCTTTTGTTTCTGTAAGGGAACAGAAGGAGTATCCAAAAATAGCCCTGAAATAGTGGTGGGGATAATGAAGAGAGCAGACACTAATCAGTCACCCCACTGACAGTTAAATGTGAACTTACCAACAGGGATAAAGTGCTGGGAAGGGGAGACCAGAGTCCACATCTGGTGGATTAACCGCCTCATGGGAGTCAGATGATGCTGTGCTGACGCAGACATGTTTCAGCTGAGCCCGGAGAACGGAGGAGGGGGGGCTGGAGGAGGAGCATGCCATGTGTGCAAAGGCCCTGGGGCCAGAGCAGAGCATCTAAGGCAGACTGAGGCTGGAGAGTTGGAGGGAAGAGGGCTTCATCCTGAAAGCAGTGACAGACCATGCGGGAGCTTCTAGAAAGAGAGTGACATGGTCACACCGTCAGTTAGAAAACCACATTCTGACCAGAAAAGAGAGCTAGAGGAGAGGGGTAAAAATGGATGCAGTCAGGCTGGACAGGAGGCTCTCCCACAGGGCAGCCAAGATGCAAGGTCGCTTGGGCAAGGTGAAGGTGGGAGAGGCAGAGAGCTGCGGACTTACTCAAGAGCATAGAGGAGGAAGTACGAGCAGGGCTTGGAGATGACTGCATATCGTACACCTCAAAGATGGTGGGCAACTCCCCACGTTAAAAGAAAGAGGCTGTGAGCTGGGGCTGGATGTGTTGAGTCTCAGGTACCTCTGGCACCCACAGGGGTCTGGTGGGCATTTGTACACAGGAGTCTGAAGCTCTGGAAGTTTGGAGTTAGTGGTCTAACTTAGTGGTTCACCAGCCTGCAAGTGGAAATTTCAGGATGGAGCAGTGGCCAGGTGGAAGCAGGTGGACATCAGAACCAGTGGCCCTAAATGGGAGGAGAGGCGCCTTGTCTGTTATCGCAGGAGGTTTCACAAGAGGATAGGATGGCTTCAGGTACGGAGAGCACTGAATGCTGGTGTGGGGAAGAACTGTGCCAATCCAATGACTCCTTCCTTCCTCTCATCTTTGTTTCCTCCTTCCATATTCTTTTCTTCATTCCCTCCTTCATTCCTTCTTTCCATCTTCCTTCAATCCTTGTTTCTCCTTTCCTTCCTTTCATCTTTGTATTTTCCTTTTATCCTTCCTTCCTTCCATATTCCTTTCTTAGTTCCCTACTTTCCTCTCCCCCTCTTTCCTTTCTTTCCTTTTCTCCCTCCTTTCCTCCTTCCTTCTTTCTATAGGAGATAAGGTCAGTTTGGGAGAGTTAGGGCAGAGGAGGGACACATCAGAGGTTTGAGTGGAAATGTTTAAGAGTAGAGAATGGCTGAGCAGAGAAACACAGTGGGCAGTGTTGGGAGCCCATTAAGGTCAGTGATCAGGAATTTATAGTAGATCAAATATCCCCTATTGTATGACCTATTTTTTTTTAATATTGAAAACTTTTTCTTTAGATCATTTCAATTTCTGTCTTGTGGAATAAGTAGTGGAGTAGAGGGTAGAGGATCAGGAATTTGCAAAAAGCACAGAGAGTAAAGAGAGTGAGAGAAAAAGGAGTTGAAGAGGTCATGTTAATATATGTAGAAGCAGAATTGGAGACATACCAGAGAGAAGAGGGTCCTGCAGGGAAAGATAAAGCAGTGGTCCTCTGGGGAGAGAGTAGAGGCTCTCCATTCAAGCTGAAACCATGGATGATCTTGTCCTAGTTTGAAAGCTGCCAGGATGCAATATACCAAAACTGGAATGACTTTTAAAAATGGGAATTTATTAAGTTGCAAATTTACAGTTTTAAGGCTGTGAAAATGTCCAAATTAAGGCATCAAGGGAAAAATACCTTGACTCCAAAGAAAGGGCCAATCAAGTTCAGGGTTTCTCTCCCAGCTGAGAGACACATGACGAAGTCTGCTAGCTCTCTCTCCTCATTTCATAAGGCTTCCCTGGGGGCGTTTTCCTTTTGCTCCAAAGGTCTCTGGCTGCATGGGCTCTGTTGGTTTTGGTGGCTCTAAAGCTTTTTCCTAAATGGTTCCCCTTAAAATGCTCCAGTAAGCAACCCCAACTTGAATGGGTGGAGATGCATTTCCATTATCTAATCAAAAGTTACCACCCAAAATTGGGTGGGTCATTTCTCCATGGAAATAGTCAAAAAACTCCCACCTGGCAATATTGAACGAGGACTAAAGGACCTGGCTTTTCTGGGGTACAAGACTGATTCAAACTGGCACAACCAGTTTCTCAGATGTAAAGGAAGGGGAGGGTGTGCTGGGAAGAAGGACTCACCTGTGTGGAAGCATCACGTTATAAAAGAACACAGTTTGTTTGGAAAATAGGCAGAAGCTCAATGTGGCAGGGTTGTAGGGTACATGGAGGCAGGAACAGGACTTGAGACCCAGTAGAGGAATGCCCATCAAGTTGGGGTACTTTTTAATTTCCCCGTAGGCATCTTTGAGTAACAAAGATCATCTGGGGAGATTGGGCGAGGATGGGAAGAAAGAGGCAGCAAAGCCAGTAGGAGGTCCTTGGAACATTCCAGTGAAGAGAAAATAGAGTCTGGCAAGGAAGGGGTGGATGCAATAGCACTGGCTGAAGTCTATTTGTGCTCACTCTGGGCCAGTCGCTAAGCTGGTTGTTTTCAGTTGCCTCATTTAACCTTCATAATACCGCTGAGAGCAGGCACTATTATTCCCCCATTTTGCAGATTAATACATGCACATAACCTGCCCACATTCATGCTTGCATCGGTGGCAAAGTCAGAGTTAGAACTTGGGCAGCTACGGAATGGGCAGGTGCTGTGGATGAATTGAAGAGGAAGGAGGAAGAGGAGAAGCAGAAAAGTTGAGGATGAATTCTAAGTATCTAGCTTTCACTTCCAGGAAGTGGTGATGCCATTCAGCAAGGCAGAAACATGGGAGAAGAAACAGGCTTGAAGGCACTAGGTAGTCACTTGGCCATGTTGGATTCTAGGTCCTTGTGGGACATAGTTGGAGATGAGATGGTTGTTGATTAATGGACCTGGAGTGCTGATAAGAGCTCTGAGCCAGGGACCACCATGTGGAGTCCTCAGTGTGTGGGTATTAGAGGGTTGGCTGGAGATGGTTCCAGAAGGCCATGTGACCCAGTGAGAAGAGCCAGGCTGAGGACAGGCTCCCAGGGAATGTGAGCAGAAGGAGCCAGGAAAGGATGAGGAGAGGGGCTGAGGGAAGAGGGGAGACCACAAGAGGGAGATTTTCCAAGATGTGGGAAGGACAGCTCATGTCCTCCCCCTGGCTGCAGAATGCCCTCCCCCCCGGTCCGTCCCGAAGCTGCTGGTACCACTTTCTAGAGCAGTTGGCCTGGGGTGAGCCAGGTACCTGGTTCCTGCCCAACATCCCTGGGTGGGAGTGAGACCTGGGCAAGGACGCAGCCCACACTGGCAGTTGGGTGCAGTGAGGACAGCACGGTGGAGAGAAGCTGCAGTGGGAGCACCGGCCCTTCACTAAGCCACACGTCATCTTGGAGCCTTAATTCCCTCATGAGGCAATGCCTCCAGCAGGTGTTTTGTGAGCCCAAATTGCCAGGTCAGTGGAAGGCCCTTGGGGGCTCCTAATCTTGGGTCTACATTACAATGCAATTGTACTTTCTGGGAACTCTTTGTATTTTATTTTGTGCATCTAAAAACATGGCTCTGAGCAGAGATTTGTGGGTTTCAGTGGATGCCAGAGGAGTCCCTGGCACCGGAAGGGTTGGGAGCCCTGGTCCAGTGCAGGAGCCCACATGGGCGCTATTGCGTGGGAAGGACAGGCCCCATTTCCCACGTGGTGTCTGCCACACGTCCCCCCACGGTGCTCGCCATCCCGGCAGGCAGTGGGGCCTTGGGTCCATTTGGGGTTTGTAGAAGCCAAGGAGAGAAGGCGCCCCAAAGTCTTCAAAATTATCTTCTTCAGTTTCTTTTTAATAGGCTAATTTTCAGAGCAGTGTGGGGATATGGAAAAGCTATGCAATGAAGTACAGAGCCCCCATGTACCCCATATGCACCCCCAGATTCTCCCTTCATTGACATTTTGGGGTACGTGGCACCCGTTCCACTGACGTCTACCTCAGTTTGGAGCCGCTGCTGCAGGGCTCAGGGCATGAGGAGGAGCACAGGTGAGTCAGACAGGTAGGAAAGATGTCCTCAGGCCCCGCCCACCCTGACCACGTTTGAACTGGGGACTGAGGTGCAAAGTCTGTGGTGCAGGGTCCCACAGTCATTAGCTACAGAGAAGGATCCCGAGTACAGCCCGTTTCCTTCCCCATCCCCTCTACCCCAGAGGCGCTTGGCGGCTCTCAGCTGTCCTGGCAGCCTGGTAGACCACCTTGCTACCTGAAGCATGGCCCACAGAACAGCAGCGCCAGCCTCCCCTGGAATTTGCTCAGACGCAGGCTCCTGGGCCTCACCCCAAACCTAATGAATCAGGTCTGCACTTTGGCGAGACCCCCAGGGAGCCCCGCATGCCAAGTCTGAGGGTCGCCGCAGAAGACTCAGGACCTCCACGACTGGGACTCAGATCTGAGTTCCCACAGCTGGGTGGCTTAGAGGGCAGTCTTGAAGCTTCCTGAGCCTCACTGTTCTTACTTATAAATTGGGTTAGAAGACCCCCCTCCCTCCCTGCATGAAATGGCATGGAGCTACAGGCCAGCACATGTGGACAGGAGCCATGGGTTTTGGAATAGGAGCCTCCTTGAATCCCAGCCCCAGCTCCTATGCGGCATGGGACTGTGGCTTAGCCATGCACTGGCCTGAAGCCTCAGCTGTCTCAGTTGCAGACAGAAGTCTTAATACCGGCCCCTCCTAGCGCTGCTGTGTGGACAGTGATTGAAGGGGAAGTGGGTAAGACATGGCAGGGCTGTGACAATGATGCTGATACTTGCAAAATTCCTAGTACGACACACCTGGCTCCCAGTAGGCACTTCATAAAATACTGGCTTCCTTCCCCCGTGTCTACTGCCCCTTCTTTACTCAGAGGCAGCACTGCCACGGGGACCCATGGTTGTGGGATAGGCAGTCCACATCAGGACACGTGCTGGCATGATAGTTCCTCGTGATTTTGGACTTATTTAGAGGCAGAATTATATAAATATTCCATGTTAAATACAATTTAGTTATGAATTTGACTGATCGTGTTTATGGACAGAACTAAATTAAACAACATCAGGATGGCTCCAGAAAAGCCGGGATGCATGGCTGTCAGGCTACAGAGATAGTAACGTATAAGGGATATTTGCACACGAATCCAGCTTCCATGGCTCCCTTTTTCAAAATGTGGCTTTGTCTTGGGGGAACCTCTGGGCCGCAGAGCCCCAGGCAGAGCGGAAGCTGATGGTCCAGCTGTCGGGGTTCCGTCGAGCTCCTGCCTTGACACGGTGAGGGGTGTGGTGTGGCCGCAGCTCGGCCTCCCTCCAGGACTTGCTGGGTGGGTGCTGAGAACCGGCGCTTTT
The DNA here is from genome assembly GCA_004026745.1 of Myrmecophaga tridactyla. NCBI lineage: Eukaryota > Metazoa > Chordata > Mammalia > Pilosa > Myrmecophagidae > Myrmecophaga > Myrmecophaga tridactyla. Next base: position 48,292 of record PVIY010014137.1, on the reverse strand, counting down.
TGGTTAACTTTCCTATAGTGATTGCTATGCTTGTAGAATTCAGCCCCGCCCAGAGTTTTGCTGGGGCTATCCCTGGGAATTCCAGCATGAGGATCTGATGAAGCTCTGTGCTTTAAGATGAGATTGGAATCACGCCCTAAGAATCAACAGTCTTCGTTTCAGTCTCTGACTTTAAGATACTGAAAAATGCAGAGTTGCCTGGAACCTGCTTGAAAGACGAGGGAATTGCTCACAGCTCGGGCGGGGACACTCCGGGCCAGCGGTCACTCGTGTGTCCCCTCCGCGGCTGCTCTGACGCTGAAACCACGCAGACGTTCTGCGCCAGCTCACTCCCCTCTGCGCTGTCTCTGGGCTCTTGCTAACGTCTCTTCCAGCAAGTTGCATCCTGTGGGGAACAAGGCCCCCTTCTCTTGTCCTTTGGTTACTTGTCCCACTTTTCTCTTTCAGAGGGCCACTGCCACGGTGACAAGTCCATGTTCTGTAGGATGGAAGTCTTGTCCCGCTACTGCTCCATCCCGGGCTACAACAAGCTGTGCTGCAAGTCCTGCAACACCCACGCCAACAGCACCAGCGCTGACGACAGGGCACAGCCTCCGCCCGGGAAGCACAACGACATCCAAGAGCTCGAGCCCACCCTCCCAGTGCCCACTCTGATCATGGAGGCACCGCCTCCACCAGGAGCCCCCCCAGAGGTCCCTCGCAATACCTCCAGCACCAACGCCACCGAGGACCACCCAGAAACCAATACCGTCGATGGACCCTACAAAGTCCACGGCCTGGAGGATGAAGTCCAGCCACCCAACCTAATCCCTAGACGACCGAGCCCCTATGAAAAGACCAGAAACCAAAGAATCCAAGAGCTCATTGATGAGATGAGGAAGAAAGAGATGCTCGGGAAGTTCTAATAAAATGGAGACATAGCATCAATAGCATTTTATTTCTTGCTTATAGAGATATTCCATGGGAGAGCAAATCCTGTGTCATGGAGGCGAAGTCAAAATTCCTGATTCCAAAAGGTTTTGAGAAAACAAAGAGGGGGGATGACATCAAAAATGTAAGTGGGAGCAAGGGCCAACGCAGTTGGCACGTGTGTTTCCCATCCCATGAATGACGGACTGCCAACTCCAAGAGGGCGCTGGGTGTGGGGTGGAGGGTGGAAAGGAGCACAGAGGTTCTGCAATGTCCAGCAGTGAGGGGAGGACAGAAGAGATAATTATGAGAGAGAAAATAGTTGCCTTGAGTTTCTGAGTAGTGACTGGGAAATACTCCTTTCCTTGGTGGAGACCCAGGACACTTCCCACCAAATCCCAGAGCAAGGCACCAGCCCCTTGGGAGCTCTTAGGAAAAATGGTGACATTTATAATTGATCAGCATCCAGGATGAGCTCAAAGAAGTGGAGGTTGTGAACCCACATGCCTTCAAGGACCAGGCAGGCGATGGGCCCATTGGGGGCCAGGTCCAACGCGCTGGCCCTGCCCACCAGGAGCTGATTGTCAGCTTCAGCTGCTGCCGTGTGCAAAAGCCAGCCCATAGTGCCAGCCCGTAGTGCCAGCCCATAGTGCCAGGCAGTCTGATTTTTTTCGGGAGAAGCCACAGGTCTAGGTTTTCATGAGAGAAGTCTCCATTTTTAAAAGTCACCTCAAAATATTTTAAGGAAGTCTGTTAAGCTCGAGAGCTTCCAGTCTGTAACTGTGCTCCCCAGTCTTTTGTGAATGAAAGATGTAGGAGAAATCTTCTGACCCATTTGGTGCTTGTGTTGTACCACAGTTGAACATCTCAATTGAATGGGAGCTGTGCAGACATCCGTTTCTTCTCAGGAAAGTCAGAAGCAGCCTGTACCTGGGGCAATGAGGGTAAATCTAGACCACTGGACTCTTTGCTGCACAAGAAGACACTGGGGAGCTCTCCCCAGAGGGTCTCTCCCCTCCACCCGCCTGGCCTTAGTTGTACCCCAGCAGGTTCCAGCAGAAGGGCCCCCAGCACCCTCCCCTGGCCGGCTAGGCCTTGGAGAGACCATCTCCTCACCCAGCACATGAGATGGAGGAAGGAGGCAAGGTCCAATGGGTGGTCCAAGGCCCCACAAATCTTGCCCCCAAATCCTCCCCGCCAGAGAGCTTGGAGTGCGGCCCCCAGCGTGGCCAAGCCCACGATTCTGAGCTCCTGGGTTTTGCAGGCTCAGGTTAGCTCCCAAGCCCAGCGTGGCCTGAGGAGGATGGACCTTCCCTGTCTGGCCTTCTGCCTCCCCACGTCCCTCCCGTAGTGGCCTCTGAAATTCTGAACTGATAGTGCACTGCAGGACTCGGCCTCTACGGGGGCCTGGGGTGAGAGGTAGGAGGCTGGATTGTCCTTTCCTTTTGCTCTTTCCTAGCTGTGTTTATCAACTTCTACTTTCATCAGAATGGGGCTCTGTGAGCAACACGTGAAGCAACAGGAGGAAGGAGGCTAGGGTTTACTTCTCACTGCATCAATATTTTGTGAACATGTAGCTTAAATTTCTCTAAATTACAACATCCAGGGACACATAAGCTCCTTAACTGGGCCTATCCTGGGCCAATGCACAATTCTTAAGTTTTTCATGTCCAGGGAAGTTCTAGGGGCTCACAGGTCTTAGAACTTAGAGCTCTCTCTTTTCTAATTTCCCATTATACAGATAAGAACACTGAGGCTCAGGATGATATCATTATGGCTGATAGAGTTTTGCGGTGCTCAGTGTGTTTGTCTGAACCTGTGTGTGTGTCTGGTTATGTCCACGTGTGCAGTCTAAGGAATGAAGTGAGTGTGTAGGAAACAGGGAAAGTGGATACCAGCGATTGACGCTTCATTTTCCCACCGGTGAATGCCGCTGGGTTGACACTTAGCCTCCCCCTCCCCTTGGACATCTTCACTTCCTCCCCGCTACTACCACGTCTCACACATGCCCTGCACTCAAAGGAGTGTACTGTCTTCTAAGAACCAAACTGGAGAAAACACTTTGAATACCTGTATTCAAAGTGTCACTTCTTTGAAGCACTTTTGCAGTCCTGTCTATTATTGGGAAGTAGGTCCCACCACTTCCCCTCGTTTGTTGAACCCATGTGGCTGGTGCTGTTCATGAACTCAAGGACTTGTCATCTGTTGCTTGGGTCTGTCTTAGGATGTGGAGGAAGTTCAGGACTAACCCTAAACAGATGGCATGGGGGCCATGGGATGGGGTCTCCGTGCTCAGGTCCCAGCAAACCAGGGCCTCATGTCCTGGGGGCTGGAAGCCTTCAGGGAGACAGCCTTGGTGGCACGTTCTCATGGGATCTGTCCTCTTCCAGAGTGACTAAGATGCCCTCTGGGCGCTGGCGGCTAATCTGGCCATGGCCCGTGTGCCATGCTCAGTACGTGGCACCATATATTCTCAGAGCTCTCTAGAGTGAGCAGTGCTCACCCAAGCCAAATACGCCACCGAGCTTGGGGCCAGTCACAGTGCAGGCGGAAAAGCAGTCGTGAGCTGCCCAAGCCAGCTCCTGTGTCTGCGTTGCTCCTGGTGCAGACGGGTTCCTTTCGGCTGAGGTTTCGTAACACCGGGTTGTGACTCGGAAGTCCTCTCCCTGTTTGTGGCAGCAGCAGGTCTGCCTGGGCACCTGGGGCACACTTCTTTTTCATGGAGAGATGCCTGCTCGAATTGGGGACCTGACTCTGATGTACTGCTTTTGGCAAACCCATGGAATTTCATGTATAAGCCTTTCATTTGTACTTTAAGGTTTTCGTCTGTCGGTTTTAGTATATCTGTGGTGCTCAGTAGTGATATGGTTGAGTGCTCCTGCGTGCTGGATAACCATCCTGGGGAGCCACCATGGTGCTGAACTCAAGTCACGAAATCTTATCTTACCCATCACAGCAATCATTACATTTTTTTCTGTATAGTAACATTTGACTGCTTAATTTTGTAATTTATTAAAAGTTAAAATGCCTGTGTTTTTGCAAATCATGCCTGTGTTTGTTTGTTACCGTGACGACACTTGTCCCCCAGCCCCAGCTTGAACTCGGGCAGAAGGGACATATGTGCTGCCTTTAGAAGGTCACAAGGTGGGGGTACAGCAGAACCAAGCCCCGGCTCGGGCACCCAGAGGAAAGGTCGTCTCTCCAACGCACTTTATGTAGTCTGTTCTCCAAGTGACATGGCTCACCTGAGATCCCAACTAGACCTTTAGTCCCAAGTGGAGGTGGCACTCCAGACACTTCCTCCGCCCTGACCACAGGCCCTCCTCTTCCGTAACGAGGATTGCCATAAAAAGCACAACATTCTGAGTTAAATTAGAATTCCAGAGGTAAGAAAAACAAATCATTTTTAATATAAAATGGGGCATACTGTTGTTTCTCTGAAATTCTAATTTAACTGGGATTCCTTCTTTTTTGGCTAAGTTTAGTCACTTGATCTATCTATAGTCAGTATTCCACTTTTAAAGAAAAGTCCATTCTCCTTGGCCCTCTTGAAAAATAGCAGGTTTTGGGGAAGGAGGGAGATTGAAGAGGAGGGAAAGAGGCTTTTGATATCCCTGGCCAAGTAGGGAGCAGACAAATAATACATGAATACTAGAAGAAGGGAATAATAAAAAGTGTTCTATTTTGCATAGGAAGTACAGGTGGCTTTGGAATGTACAAGAATTCTCACCTTGTGCTTCACTATAATTTGTTTTGATTTGTTGTTGTAGTGCAGTTAATCATTTATAATGGGGAAGAGGAACACAGAACGCGTGTGTGCAAGTGTGTGTATTGGGAGTGGGGAAGGAGGTGGGGCTGGGCAAGGAGAAACTGGCCGGGAGTAAATATGTGCAAAGGTAATTCATAACTGGATAACCCAGTGAGGTGATTTTAGAAATAGGCCCAGGGTTATAGTGGGAGTGGTAAAGAAGGCCCAATCTGTGCATTGCAAAGAATATTGATGATTGATTTAAAGGCACCAATGGTGTGATTACAGAGGTGCTTGCCACCCGTCCCTCCTCTGGGTACTCTGCAGGCGCCTGAGGCAGAGTGGTAGGGCTGGGTCACACCCAGTGGCTTGTCCCTGAGTGTGCATCCTTAGCTCATGGGAACACCACACGTTCCTCTTCTTAAAGGTCATGCGTCCACTTCTCTCCGCGCCCATTCCCACACCATTCCCATGGTTTAGATGCTGATGAACAGGGCCCCTGTGGTCTTATACCCAACATTTTCACACATTCAAAATCATACTAATGTCCTAGAGGGTCTTTTCTTACACCCTCCCTTTCTCTACTTCTGCTCATGGGAGTTTTCACATCCACTTGTGATCAAGTAGAGACTGGGCATATAGGGGTTAGAAAGTGCTTGCCTTTCAGACGAGATTTTTATACTGTGCCCCTGTGCGGCTCCCCCAGAAGCGCTGAACATCAAACATATCAAGGAAACACAAGGGTAATACCTTGGTTCAATTAAAGTTCTTTTAGTTTTTTGAGATAAATACTTAGATTATTGATTTTTAACTTTTATTCTTTTTCATTTTATGAACTGATGGCTATACGTTTCCCTCTGAAAATGGCTTTAGCTGCACCCCACAAATCTTGATATTTTATATGTTTATTATCATTCCATTCAAAACATTTCCTCATTTCTATTGTGGTTTTTCTCTTTGACCTGTGGGTGATTATTTTTTTAGAGGTTTCATTGAGATATATTCACACACCATACAATCTATCCAAAGTATACACTCAAGAGTTCACATATCATCACACACTTGTACATCCAATGGGCTATTTTAAAGCACACAAGTTTAATTTCCAAACATTAGGGATTTCAGAATTTTGGATGGCTATGGAATTTTGGCTTATTCTATTGTAGCCAGAAACATTTTCTGAAAGATTTCAGTCCTTTGAAGCTGGCTTTATGGTCTAGAATGTGGCCAGCTTTTGTGATTGCTCCACGTGTGCGTGAACAGAGCACGCGCAGGGAAGGTGCGGAGTCAGGCTCCTACTACAGACGGAGTGTGCATTACATCAGATTTGCTCACCAGTCATTGAAATCTTTTGTATGCCAGTTTTGTTGCCTTACTGTTCTATTAATTTCACAGAGAGTTGTTTTAATAGGTCCCACTATGATTGTGGCTTTGTCTATTTCTCCTTGCAGTTCTATCAACTTTTGCTCTTTTTTTTTCTAATAAGCTCTTACTATTTTGAGGCCACACTCATGGGAGCATACAGATTTCTAATTGTTATATCTTCTTGGAGACATTATCCTTTCATCCTTATGACCAATTTTATTTCCATAAAAGATTTCTGCCTTGAAACATTTTTTTACCCCTAATATTGGTATAGCTAAATCAGCTTTCCTCTGGTTAGTGTGCACATGATTTAACCTCTTCCACTGCTTTACTTTCAAACTTTCCATATCTTTCTATATCTATATGCTTTGTATTTGAACTTTGTAAACATTTTTTTAACATTGCCTCTCTTTGTTTTCCTGGGCTGCTATCACAAATGCCACACAGTGGGTTGACTTAAACAATGCGAATTTAATGGCTCAGTTTTGAGGGTAGGAGAGCTCTAAAACATAGATATTGGCAAGGCTGGCTTTCTCCCCAAAAACCGTGGCACTGGGATTCTTTGGCTTTCCCATCACCCGCCTTTGGGTCTTCCTTGGCCGCCTCCGACCCTGGCTTCCTGTGGCTTCTCTCTCTGAAGCCTCCAAATGACGACCCACCCTGTGTCAACTGACCACACCTTGACGAGAAATAACGTCTTCGAGAGGCTCTGTTTACAGTGCATTCACACCCCCAGGAATCAGATGGAGATTAGAATCAACGCTACATTGGGGAGCATAATTCAGTCGACTGCGTCGTCTAGTGTTTTCAGCCTTTCAATCGCACCATTTGGGCTTTACCTTCAATGCCATCACTGGTACCAGTGCCCGTCCTTATGCCTTATTTCTTCCATGCTCTCTTTGTGCCGACTATTTTATAGTCTTTTTCTCTTCTTTCCTGGCTTCCTTTAGATTGTGTGCTTTTTATTCTTTTAGCTTTGAAGCCAGGTGCTGCTTTTCTGTTACTTTAATGAATAGTGAAGTTGTTTCACCGTGCACTCTTGAATTAGCAAGATCTATTATTACTCTTAAATTGGCCCTCCCTTCCAGCAATGGAAATCCTTAGAACAGTGCTTCTCAAGCTGTCAGTGATAAAAGGTCAATTTAAAGAATTTCCATTCCACTGGAGACTAATAAAATAAAAAGGAATTCATAGAAAATGAAAAAAAGTGCAAGAACATAAAAAATATAGACCCAGTTTTTAAAATAGTTTTGAGGTGTAACTGACATACAATAGCCTGCACATATTTGAAGTGACAGGCTCTGAAATGTGTATATACATAGGAAACCGTCATCACAGCCAAGACAACGAACGTATCTGTTGCCCCCAGGAATTTCTTTTTGTCCTGCCGTAACCTCTTTCTCCTTTCTCCCTGCCCTCAGGCAACCACTGATCTCCTTTCCGTCACTGCAGATTAGTCTACATTTTCTAAAGTTTCATAAGAATGGAATTAAATAGCATGTGCTCTTTGGCTGCTTTCCATCCGCATAATTATTTTAGATTGCCACATGGTGTTGCATATATCAATACTTCATTCCTCATTATTACTGGGTAGTAGTCGCTGTATGGACAAACTGCAATTTGTTTACTGGTCACCAGCTTATGGACATGTGGGTGCTTTCAGATTTTGGCTTTTACAAACAAATCTCCATGAATATTTGTGTACAAGGCCTTGCGTAGGGATATGCTTTTCTTGGCAAACACCGAGGAGTAGAATGGCTGGGCCACATAGCAGGTATCTACTTCACTTTTTAAGGAACTGCCAAATTGCTCCATTGATTGTGACAGCTCATATTCCCACCAGCAGCGTGTGAGAGTACCAGTTCCTCTACATTATCACTGTGCCAGTTTGAGTCTGTGGTGGACCTAAGGAAAGCCGTGTCCTTTAATCCTCATTCAATATTCCTGGCTGGGAGCTTTTTTATTGTTCTGTGACCCACCCAATTGTGGGTGGTAACTTTTGATTAGGTGGCTTCCCTGGAGTTGTGACTCCACCCATTCCAGGTGGGTCTTGATTAATTTACTGGGATCCTTTAAAAGAGGAAACATTTTGGAGAGAGTCTCTTCTAGAGTCATAAGAATTGCAGAGTCCACTAGCCAGCGACTTTTGGAGATGAAGAAGGAGAATGCCCCCGAGGGAGCTTCATGAAGCAAGAGGCCTGGAGAGGAAGCTGGCAGATGTCAATGCGTTTGTCATGTACCTTTCCAGTTGAGAGAGGAAACCCTGAACTTCATTGGCCTTCCTTGAGTGAAGGTAACCTCTTGATGGTGCCTTAACTTGGACATTTTTATAGACTTGCTTTAATTGGGACATTCTCATGGCCTTAGAACTGTAAACTTGCAACTTAATAAATTCCCCCTTTTAAAACTCATTCCATTTCTGGTGTATCACATTACAGAAGCTAGCAAACTAGAACAATCACCGACACTTAATATAACCAATCATTTAAATTCTAGCCATTCTAACAGACATGTGGTGGGATCTCTTTAATTTGCATTTCCTTAGTGATAATGACGCTGAGCATCTTTTCATGTCCTTATTTGTCATGCATATGTCTTCATTGGTAAGGTGTCTGTCAACCTTTTGCCAAATTTTATTGGGTTATTTTTTTTCTCACTTAGTTCTAAGAGTTCTTTATAGATTACTAATACAGTGACTTATCAGAGGTATGCTTGGCAAACACTTTCTACCAATTTGTAGCTTGTCTTTTAATTGTGTTTACAATGTCTTGTGATGAGCAGTTTTATATTTTTAATGAAGTACAGTTTATAAACTTGTGCTTTATTATATTCTGCATATAGAAAATATTTGCCTTATCTAAGGTCACAGACTTTCTTCTATAAATTATATTTGCTTAGGTTTTTTGCATTTATGTCTATGATATATTTTGAATTAAATTTTGCACATGAAGTGAAATGTGAATTTAAGTTCATTTTTTTGGATACAGATATCCAAATATCGCAGCACAATTTGTTGAGAAAGATTATCCTTTCTCTACTAATTGCCGAAGGTCATGATGATTTCCTCTTATGTTTTCTTCTAAAAGTTTAATAGTTTTAGATCTTACTTACAGGTCTACAATCTATTTTGATTTATTTTTTGTGTAATGTGACATGAAGGTCTAAACTAATCTTTCATGAATGCGGACATCCAATTATCCCAACACCATCTATTGAAAAGACTATCTTTCTCTGTAAAAATGTTTTAGCACGTCTATGAAAAATCAATTGATCATAAACATAAGGGTTTTCCCTCAACTCTGTTCCACTGATCTCTGTGCCTGCCTTACACCAGTACTGCGCTGAATTGATTTCTGTGGTGTCATGGTAGGTTCTGAAATCAGAAAATGTAAGTAAGTCCTCTAATGTTGTTCTTCTTTTTCAAAATTGTTATGGCTCTTCTGGGTCCTCTGTATTGCTACACAAAATTTAAAATCAGCTAGTTAATTTCTGCAAAAATAGGCTACTGGAGTTTTAGAGGGATTCCATTGAATGTGTAGATCAATTTGGGAAGAATTAACATCTTAACAATATTGTGTCTAGCCCCTCTGTCAGCTGGGCAGTCACATGCTGGCATCTGCTGGCCCCTTGCTCTTGGGCTCAGTTGCTTTCAGCCTTTGTTCCTGTGGGAACTTCGCTTCTGTAGGGCTGGTTTTCATCTCTCGGCTTCCCTTGGCTCTCTGCAGGCTCTGGCTTGCCGAACATCTCATGACAACGTCTACTGGGCTCCAAGCATCTCCAAACATCCTTGTCTCTGTTCTCCAAGTGTCAGCATCTGTGAGATCTGCTCTGAAGTTTCTGTCAGCTCTGTCATTTCTGAGGTTTCTCCAAAATGTTTCCCCCTTTAAAGATTCTAGTAAACTAATCAAGACCCATCTGGAATAAGTGGAGTCACATCTCCATCTAATCAAAAGGTCACACCCACAATTGGGCATGTCACATCTCCATGAAGATAACCTAATCAAAAGTTTATACTCTATAATAATGAATCAGGATTAAAATAAATGGCTGTCTCCACAAAATTGAATCAGTATTAAAACATGTGTTTTTCTGGAGTACATAAAACTTTCAAACCAGCACAGGTGGTATATGGGAATCCTGTATTTTATGTGTGATGGTCTTGTAAACCCAAATTCCTCTAATAAAGGGGAAAATTGAGATGGGATTCATTGAAACACTGTGAAAACACCTAGGGTTATGAAGGATGCTTTGAACTGATGTGGGTTTGATTGAGGCAGGATATTTTGTTCTTGTTTTCTTTTCTTTTTTTTTTTTTTTACATAACTAGAGATACTTTTTTCTCAAGAATGAAGCTGACAGAGAGGAAGGCAGAGCCAAGAAAGGGAAACATACTGTAAAAATATCACTAAGTCTCCTGATTCCAACTATGACTGAAGACAGAGGGACTCCTGGCTTTCCTAGGTTTTTGAAAGGATAAATTAATCTTTCTTTTAAGGTAGTTTGAGTTAAGTTAAGTTTGTGTTAATTGCAGTTAAAAACATCATAACTAATACAATGGTGGTATTAGTTTGCTAATGCTGCCAGAATGCAATATACTAGAAATGGGTTGGCTTTAAAATGGGAAATGTATTAAGTTACAAGTTCACAGTTCTAAGGCCTTAATAATGTCAAACTACGGCATCCAGAGAAAGACACCCTGACTCAGGGAAGGCCGATGTCTGTCACATGGGAAGGCACGTGGTGGCGTCTGCTGGTCCTTGTTCCCGGTTCCGTTGCTTCCAGCTTCTGACACCAGTGGCTTCCTCTCTAAGCGTCTGTGGGCCTCACTCAGTTCCTCAGGACACAGCTCTGGGTTCTGGCTTGTCAGCATCTCATGGGAAGGCACATGGTGGCATCTGCTGGGCTCTGCATCTCCAAACGTCCGTGTCCAGGCGTCTGCTCTCTCTGTCAGCTCTCCAAGCACCTCCAAATATCTGCGTCTCTGTTGGCTCTGAAGCAAACTATTCCCCAAATGCCTGAGATTTCTCCAAAATGTTCCCCCTTTTAAAGGACTCCAGTAAACTAATCAAGATAGCCACCTTGAATGATCGAGAGTCACATCTCGATCTAATTAAAAGTCCACACCCACTACTGGGTGTGCCACATCTCCATGGAAACCATCTGATCACATATTTGCTCCCTAAACAATGGTCTGGCCCCACAAGATTAGATCAAGATTAAAACATGGCTTTTCTGGGTTGCATAATAGTTTCAAACTAGCACAACCAAACCCCAAATCATAAGTTATCTTTTATTAGCAACTGAATTATTTTATAAAACTAGTTTTTATTCATATTATATCCTTGATATATAGAGAAGACTACTCAAACCCTAAATGAACTGTCATCCAAAAGGGTGCTAACCTTTGATGCAGCCAGAAAACACTTAAAATAGTAAAAAAAACCCTCAGTGAATTGTATTTTGTAACTTTCGAAGTAGCCCAAGGCAGAGCCTCTGATCACTGTAAAGCACTGACCGCAGCCCAGATTCCCAGAAGGTGAACCTGTAAGTAAGTGGCTCTGCCAGCAAACCCGGCAAATGCTTGTCTTGCCCACGATCGGGGGCCCTTGGAGCAGTGACTGTGACCTGACTACTTGGATGGCCCCTGTGTGACCAGCTCCCGCACCTGACTCCTGAGAGTTGATAAAGTGACACGAGTCACCTGGTCATTTGAAGGACAGTGTATTAAGTGTTTCGACACCTCACGTGGATGTCCTAAATAATTTTCATTTAGTAAATTTGTCAACTTTCTTGCCTGTTCTACACCCTCCTTGCATATTTATCTCCTTTCATATACTCGTCCCGCAGCTCTGAGAATAAAGAGTTTTGTGCCAGGTGGAAAACAGCTTAAAGATCATATTGATTCTATTCTAACTTGACATTGTTCTGATAATACATTTCAGTTCTGTAACTTCAGTGTTGTATGTTTTTCATGTTAATAAAGTTAATGGCCATTTCTTTTTCTTGAAGATTTATAGATGTATCTTTCATCATGTCTCCATCATTACCTGGAAAGCTTATCCTCACTGTATCTGGTAAGATTATGATTTGATGGGAAATAATTGAAAAGTCATTGTATCCAGATCTAATCAAATCAGTGATCACTCTGTTGCTCTTAGGTGTTTATCTTCACAGAGGATCAGTATCAATTGACTGTTTATATGTAATTTATTTATTTTCTTTTTTCTTTTTTTCTGTTCATATGTAATTTTAAACCTAATTTTTCGCCTGCCATCAGCATCACCTGTAACCACACAGTGATGCACGGATGCGTGCTAACTGCACGCTCAGCTTTATGAGTTAACCCAGAGATAGCGATTGTTCTTCCCTCTGAAACTTTTGAAGTTGACGTTATTTCCATGAGCTCAGCTCCAGCTTAGGTCAGGGAACCCCGAAATACCTCTTGTAAACACAAGCTTTGACTTATGTTTATCCTAAAAAACCAAACACCTCATGCTCTGGGTATGAGTACCTAGAAATACACATAAACCGGGATCATTGGGTAAAAATGTTAAATAGGTTAAGGTAAAAGTAATTGCTTTATATTAGAGGAACTTCAAACTCATCTTGACGTTATCACATAAAAATGCTGCTTGAGTTGGCAGTCTTGGGGATCATTTTAACTCCTTGGTCTGTAAAGCCATTTTAAGTATCCTTAATGTGTTGTTAAATCACAGATTTTAGTTCAGAATTCCAGAGAGCTTTATATTTTGATCCACAGTGATTTTTAAATTCACAATTTTATTTTACATCCTGATTCCCCCAATATTTGAACTTGGTCATGTGTGGATGCTGTGTTTGGAAGATTAAAATCAATACCGAAAGGAAATAGCATTATCAGTTCTGCCCTTAAAAATTATCAACTAAAATGCCCCACTTCTTTTTCTGACTTTCCTTTTGCTTTCCACCTATGAAATTGTAAGCTGCGGTTTACCATTTCCCTGCCATTCTGCTCTGGCATATGTACTAAAATGAGCACGCTGCTTTCCTGCTATAAGTTCCATGGGATCTTTTAAGCTGCTCGTGAATTAAAATAATAATGCCTGCTTTTCATGGTTATTAGAGCCGTCTCAGCAATGGATACATAGTTTCAGGATTTCTATTTATAAGATTAAGATACTTTAGCACGTTTCCAAAACAGACTTCTTTTTTATTGTTATTTTTCTTGCATGCGTTCTTTTTTTTATGTCATATTAATGTTCTGAGCTGGTATAAATGCCAGGATATTACGTAGACTTGGTATCCTCACCTCATTAATTTAATTAAATTAATTAATACACACAGCACCCTGGCATTCAAATGGTTAATAATATCCAGTCAGGATAGAACTTACAATTTCTATGTTATTTTTTATGGATATGTGATTTCTAAAATAGACTTTTTGTATATAATGATTAAAAAAACATTGACACAGGTCAGCCCAGAATTAGCCAACTTGTTCATTAACCTGGACATTCATCGCCTGCCTTGGTCTGAGCAATATAGAACTGTCCAGGCTTCTGCAGTTGGGAGGACGTCTGGGGTGTTCACCCCCTGCCGTCCCTGTGCTGCCGAAACGGGGTGCTCGCTCTCTGAAACCCTGTGTCTCAGGATGGGCCCTTGAGACCACCAGGTGATGGAGTCAGGTTTGTCTGGGTAGCATTGCTGGGGAGAGCGCTCATCACGTTTCCTACCCAGAGAAGCAATGCGATGAAAACGTAAATACATCCACTGAACATCGCGTCACAGCAGAATTTCTTCACAAAAGCAGAGACTGGAAAGAAGGCTGCCCCCCAAGTCGGTTTCTGAGCACCTCCTTTATGAGCTGGGCAAGGAATCTGGTCACCAATGGTGCGTCATCAGATTGTGTCTCTTTGCAGCAGCCAAAGAAATAGGTCCAGAGAAGATAAACTAATCTAAGACTTTCAGTGAGAACAGTTAGCTGCTCCAGGCATGGACTCTGAGAGCAGTCTCAGCAGTCAAAGAGCAAGGCATGTGATTTTTCTTTTTTTTTTTTTTCCTTTTTAATATAGTTTTTAAACATTTTATTGTGGTAGCATATATACAATGTGAAATTTCCCATTTTAACACTTTCATGTATACAATTCAATGATATTAATTAATAATATTGTACTACCATTACCACATCCGTCACCAAACACCCCCCAAAAAGAAACTCAGTGCCTGTAAGCAATAACTCCCCACTCCACCCTCAGCCCACCCTTGGCCTCCAGTACCTTCCATACACGTTCTGTCTATACGGACTCGCATACTCTAGGTTTCCCATATAAGTGGAATCACACAATGCTTGTTCTTTCACATGTGGGTTATTTCATCCAGCATCACGTCTTCAAGGTGCAGGCGTGTGCTAGCCTGTCTCAGACCTGGATTCCTCCCTCTGGCTGGGTGTAGACCACGCTCTGTTTACCCATCGTCTGTCCCCACACCTGCGTCCCTTCCACCTGTCAGCTATTGTGATAAAGCTGCTATAATAGGAGTCCTGTTTTTAATCCTTTGGGGTATAGACATAGAATCGGAATCGCAAGGTCATATGATAAGTCTGTATTTAACTCTTTGTGAAACTGCCAAACTGTTTCACAGGAGCTACACCACTTTACATTTCCACCAGCAAGGTGTTAAAGGTTCCTTTTCTCAACATCCTCGCCAAAATTGCTACTTCCTTTTTTGTAAATAAAAACTCTCAGTAGGAATGAAGTGATATTTCACTGCAGGTTTCGTTTGTGTCTCCCAAATGGCTAATGACGTTGAACACCTTTCCATGAGCTTAGCGGCCGTTTGTATATCTTTTCTGGAGAAATGTCTAGTCAAGTCCTTTGCCAATGAGTTCTTCATTGAGTTGTAGGATTTCTTTATATGTTCTAGACATTAAACTCTCATCACAAAGGACAAGCTGAGCCTACTTAGGATTAGGCCTGAGAGTCACCCCAGAGAACCTCTTTCGTTGCTCAGACGTGACCGCTCTCTCTCTCTCAGCCAACTCGACAGGTCAGTTCACTACCCTCCCCTCCCCACTACATGGGCCATGACTCCAGGGTATAAATTTCCCTGGCAATGTGGGAAAGGACTCCTGGGATGAGTGAGCCTGGACCCAGCATTGTGAGAATGAGAAAGTCTTCTTGAACAAAAAGGGGAACAGGAATGAAACAAAATAAAGTTTCAGTGGCTGAGAGATTTCAAATAGACTTGAGAGGTCTTTCTGCAGGTTATTCTTATGCAGTAAATGGATATTCATTTTTAGTTTTTGGTGTATTGGAGTAGATAGAAATATCTGAAACTGTTAAACTGTAACCCAATAGCTTTGATTCTTGAAGATGACTATATAACCACAGAGTTTTTAAAGTGTGAATATGGGAGTGTGAAAGCCTTGTGACTGCCACTTCCTTTATCCAGCGTATGGACAGATGAGTATGAAAAAAAAAAAGACAAAAATAATAAAAACTAGGGTGTGCGGGGATTAATGGGTGTTTTGGGTCTGCTTTTTCACTTTTATTCTTATTTTTATTGTTTTTGTAGTAATAAAGTTCAAAGAGATGTTTTAATGACGAATGCACAGCTTTATGATGATACTGTGAACCATCGATTGTACACTTTAGATGATTGTATCACAATCAAAAAATCATTGAAGGAAAAAAAGTCAATTCTAAATGAAGAAATAATAAATGAAAACCCTCAGGCGGGCCACGGTGGCTCAGTGTCAGACTTCTTGTCTGCCAGGCTGGAGACCCGGGTTTGATTCCTGGTGCCTGCCCATGGAAAAAAGAAAAAAAAAAACCCTCATCACAAATGTGATTTCCAAATATTTACTCCCATTCTGTGGTTCCTTTTTCCCTTTTTTGATAATGTTCTTTTATGCACGTATGCTTCTAATTATGGTGAAATTCGATTTATCTATTTCTTTCTTTTGTTGTTTGTGCTTTTGATTTCATATTTAAGGACCTATTGTCTCATACAAGGCCCTGAAGTTTTTCTCCTAAGTTTTGTGGTTTTAGGAGTTTTATGGTTTTTGCGCTAATATGTAGGTCACTGGATTTGTTCTAGTTTGCTAGCTGCTGGAATGCAATATACCAGAAACGGAATGGTTTTTAAAAAGGGGAATTTAATAAGTTGCTAGTTTACAGTTCTAAGGCCGAGAAAATGTCCCAATTAAAGCAAGTCTATAGAAATGTCCGATTTAAGGCATCCAGGGAAAGACACCTTGGTTCAAGAAGGCCGATGACGTTCAACATCTCTTTCTCAGCTGGAAGGGCACATGGCGAACATGGCAGCACCTGCTGGCTTTCTCGTGGCTCTACGAAAAGGGACTCTCTCCAAAATGTTTCCTCTTTTAAAGGATTCCAGTAAGCAACTCCACCTTCAAGGGGTGGAGACAAACTTGTATGGAAATCATCTAATCAAAAGTTATCACCCACAATTGGGTGGGTCACATCTCTATGGGGACAATCAAAATGCTCCCACCCAGCAATATTGAATGAGGACATGCCTTTTCTGGGGTCCACCATAGATTCAAACCAGCACAGGATTTGTTAACTTACAATTTACAGTTCTTAAGCCATAATAATGTCCAAATTAAGGCATCAACAGGATGATCCTGGTCTCTGAAGAGAGGCCAGCAGCACCGGGATACATCTGTCACATGGAAGGCACATGGCTCCCGGGACACCTGTGTCACGTGGAAGGCACATGGCACCTGGGATGTCTCTGTCAGAGGCGTGTGACAGAGGTGTCCTGGGTGCCATGCTCGTTTCTGCCCATTCAAGGTGGGTCTTAATTCTTTTGCTGGAGTCCTTTATAAGGATAAAAGACAGAAAAAGTGCCGAGAGCTCAGAGAGAAACACCCAGAGAAGTTTGGAGAGAACTTAGAGAGAAAAACCCAGAGAAGCTGAGAGGACACCAACAGAGGAAGCCACTGGAATCAGAACTGAAAGCAATGCAATCCAGGAATGAGGACCAGAAGAAGCCTGTCCTGTGCCTTCCCATGTGACAGGTGTGTCACGCATGCCAGCAGCTTTTTTACAGAGTCCAGGTGTTCTAGTTTGCTAGCTGCCAGAATGCAGCACACCAGAGATGGATTGGCTTTTAATAAAAGGGGATTTATGTCGTTAGTTCTTCAGAGGAAAAGCACCTAACTTTCCACTGAGGTTCTTTCTTACATGGGAAAGGCACAGGGTAATCTCTGCTGGCCTTCTCTCCAGGCCTCTGGGTTCCAACAACTTTCCCCGGGGTGATTCCTTTCTGCATCTCCAAAGTCCTGGGCTGAGCTGCGAGTGCTGAGATGAGGTATGCTGAGCTGCTTGGGCTGTGCTACGTTGAGCTCTCTCATTTAAGCACCAGCCAATTAAGTCAAACATCATTCATTGCAGCAGGCATGCCTCCTAGCCGACTGCAGATGTAATCAGCAAGAGGTGAGGTTCACATGGCATTGGCTCATGTCCACAGCAACAGAACTAGGTGCCTTCACCTGGTCAAATTAATACCTGAACCTAACTACCACACCGGGTATCAAAATGTTGATGCCTTAATTTGGACTTTTTGTGGCCTAAGAACTGTAAATTCTAAGTTAATAAATCCTCATTGTAAATGCTGTAAAACTTGAGTTTTCTCAACATTTCTGGTATATTGCATTGCAGCAGCTTTAGCAAACCAGAACAGATTTTGGTACCAAAAAAGGGGGGGGTGGTGCTGCAATTTGCAAATACCAAAAATGCTTGAGTGAGCATCACCTCTTGTTGGTGCCTTAATTTGGATGTTTCCTTGGCTTTAGAACTGTAAACTTGTAACTTATTACATTTCCTTTATAGAAGCTCGATTGCATTCTGACAGCTTAACAAACTAATACACCTACTGTGACTAGCTTTTTGTGGCAGAGATTACCAACCGCTTTGAGCCAGCCAACCCGATAGTGAGAAGCAAACATTGCCAACGTAAACACAAGACTCGCTGCCTGTTGTACCATAATGTGGTTCCCAAAGACACGTGCGACCTTTGCCATCAAGAACAAGCCTACAGCCCCGTTTGTGGATGGGTGCCCCATTTGCTTCAAGGTTGGCTTCAAACCCCAGCTTCCTGCTGTGGTGCCTGGTGGGGACCTGGTCAAGGTCCAGCAAGCTGTGTGCATTCTCAGCAACACTACAGCCATTGCTGGGCATCTGGACCACAGACTTGACCGGATGCATGCCAAGCCTGACTGCATTCACTGGTGGGTGGGGGGATGAGAAAGGAGGAGAGGTTTCTGAGGGCTGTAAGCACATGGCTATTCTTGAAAAGGGTTATGAGGAGGTGGGTGTGGATTCTGTTGAAGGAGAGTGTAAGGTAGAAGGAGAAGAATAAACCTAAGTTTTCTTCTAAGAGTTTTATAGTTTTTGCTCTTACACTTAACTTATAGACCAATTTTGAGTTAATTTTGTAAACTGAGCGAGGCATAGCCAACGTCCTTCTTGTCCATGTGTGCATTCAATTGTTCTTTCTCACTGTATGGTCTTGGGGCAATCAATTTTGATGCCAGGGATGAGTAACCTTTTAAGCACAATGTTACTCCCCTGTGAAGGATTCACATCTGTCTCATTAGTGGGCCAGGCCTCTTTCTAAGTGGCCTGTAACGAAGCTGCTTTAGCCAAGGACTGAGGTCAAGAAAATAAACATCTCTGTGGAGGGGGAAGAATGTAACCACGGATGTAAAAACAACATGGATTGTATCTTTATCTTAAACACTAATCTTAGTAAAACATCAGGTTTTAGGCTCCTTTAATGATTATACTAGAGACCTGATGTCTTCATTGTATATGGAATATTTTTGTTCTAAAGTCGTGTTACTCCTGGCACCTACCCTTTTCCTTACAGAATGCTATTCCTCCAGATCGGCTGCCAACAGAGAACCTCTCCTTTTCATTGTCCCAATAAATCGATATCTACTTCTGTGCCTGACATGGTTTCTGTCTCACAGAAGCCCCCGTCTGTGCTCTGCATAAGCATGGTCTGGGCCCAAACAATTGGCTGGCCAGCCAAGAGACCGAGACACCACCAGCAGCAGTAGGCCTGGGTCCAGACTCTGTGGGTAAAAGCCCTGGTTGGCCTGCATCATCCATGTGGGGAGGGGTAGCTGTCCTCCTGGATGGATGGGGGCTGCTGCTAGAATATGAGGATGCCCTGAAAACTCCAGTTGCAACTATTTTGCAACAAATAGCAGGACCACAAAATCTCAGCAAAAGAAAGGGGAAGGCCAAATAGTGGTAGCCATAGCCTGGCCCCTTTTAAGACCTTACATATGGTCACAGACGCAGAACAGGAGCCAAAAACGACACCCCACCATCCATAGGTGGGCTTTAAATTAGAGAGGGATGCAGGGCTTGCTGAAGTGGACATGAAGGATGCCTTAACAGACCACTTGCATTGCGTGGAGATCAATTAGTAATATTAGCCTGTATTTATGCTTCAGCCTGTGACTGAAAATTACCCTGAGTTTCAGTCCAGAGAATATTAACTAATCTGTCAGGGGGCCCCAAATCTCGGGATCCCTTAGATTGACCTGATGATGAACAGAAGTAAAAGGAAGAAGTATAGGAAGTAGAGTGTTTAGATTGCTAGTGCTGACAGAATGCAATATACCAGAATTGCATTGGCTTTTATAAAGGGGATTTATTAAGCTACAAGCTTACAGTTCTAAGGTCATAAAAATGTCCAAATTATGACATCTGAAGAAAGATACCTTGACTTAAGAAAGGCTGATGGCATCCAGAACACCTCTGTCAGCTGGGAGGGCACATGGCTGGCACTTGTTAATCCTTTGGCCTTTGGTTTCAAACAACTTTCCTAGGGGCTTTTTCTTTCTGCATCTCCAAACATCTCTGTTTGTGTTGGCTCCGAAGCTTCTTCCAAAATGGCCCTCTTAAAGGATTCCAGTAACTGGATTAAGAACCACCTTCAATAGGCAGAGACACATCTCCATGGAAACCACCTAGTCAAAATGTCCCACCTACAACTGGGTGTGTCACATCTCCATGGAAACAACTTAGTTTAAAAGATCCCACCCAAACAATAGGTATGCCACCACATGTGTGGATTAGGATTGAGAGAACACGGCTTTTCTGGGTTACATAATAATTTCCAAACAGCACATTCCATCCTTTGGACCCCCAAAAGACTTGTTATTTCCATACACAAAATACATTTGTTCCATCACAATATCACAAATGCCTTAAACCATTTCAGTAACAATACAATTACAATACAGTCTGAAACAGTACAAAATCTTACTAAAGTCGATTAAAGATATTATTTATCAAAATCTCCTCTGGCTGTTGACCTGTGAACCTCAGAACGAGTTATCTGCTACCAATACACAAAGGAGGGACAATCATAGGACAAATGATCCCACTGCCATAAAGGGAGATTGGAAGTAAAACGGGTCCCCAGACCCAAACAGTTCCTAAAACCTGCAGGGCAAACTCCGTTCAATTTCAAAGTCTGAGAGTCACTTATCCTCAGGGCTTTAGAAAGCGGCAGTCCCAACCTTTCCAAGGGCGCACGCAGCGGCCCTACTCTTTCTCCAAACACTGGCTTCAGGGCTGCAACCTTTAAAAGTCCTGCAACCTTGAAGGACTGCAGACACTAAACAATATGACCTCCCGGGGCGGGGTGGGGGTGGGAGATGTAAAAAGACTTCTGCTACCACTAAGGAACAAGAAAGAGTGGGAACATGACTACCTACCCTTGGCCCATTTAGTAGCCCTGTGTGGGCAGCACAGAAACCTGATGGAACCTGGTGTATGTAGGTGGATTACGGCAAATTGAATAAAATCACACCACCTATGCATGCAGCAGTTCCAAACACTGCCCCTTTACCATAAGAAATCAGCACCCATTTATGTCTTTATCATTTCATTTTAGATTTAGCTAAACCTTTCTTCAGTACTCCCTTAGACGGCAGGTCAGCCTGCTTTTGCCTTCACTCGGAAAGGGTGTCAGAGGAGATCATCGTGCTCCCACACGGTGAATTTACACAGCCCATTTCCCACGGCCTGGTGGCAAAAGACTTGGCCATTTGGAAGAAGCCAAATTTGCAACTTTATTTATTTATATTGATGATATTATGCTAAGTGGTGAGTCTCTTTCAGAACTAACAGAGGTGTCAGAAACATTAATATCCCACCTCAAAAGCCAGGATGGGCAGTCAGTCACTACAAGCTGCAAGCCCTGGCTTCTCTGTCAAATTCTTGGGTATTGTATGGTCAGGTAAGACAAAAACTATCCCTCCTACAGTAATCGATAAGGCACAAATATCAATTGTATTCTCAATTGAATTATCAGTCCCTATGTCACACACCCCAAAGTAATTAACGGCCTCTCTAGGGCTACTAAGGTAGTGGTGAACTCTCATTTTGCATTTAGCTCAAATATTACACCATTGCGTACACTAATTATAAATGCCACATTTGGGACTGGGAGGATGTCCAGCAGGCCAAAGGGCAGAGCAATGACAAAGGCACTGGTGGGGAAGACCGAGATCTCCCTGTGTGGTTAGCGCCAACACTGGTTTTGGGTGGGGGAAGGCAGAGGCAGCATTCTAAATGAGTACTCTAGGTTTTTGGTCACAATTATGGAAAGGGATAGAATTAAGATATAGCCTTTTATCGATAACAACTTCTGAACCAACAGGGGATAAAGAAGTGTAACAAAATAAGGCATCAGTGGCCAGGAAAGGTCAAATGGAGTCAGGAGGCTGCTCTGGGGGCTGCTCTTATGCAAGCTTGAGGTGGACAGTGCTCATTGCCATGGTTTACTAACCCCCAACCAACGTCACTCCTACTCACGCTTAAGAACACCTAGGGCTCATACTGAGGCTCTAGAAAAGCTTCATGCACTGTTTGCTTTACTGGAAACTATAATTTCCAGAGGGTCTGTTGGCCTGATAAATCTTGAAACCCAGAGGACCAACTTCTCAAGACTATCAATTAATTCCATCCCCCATGCTTTAGTGTCAACACTCCTCAACATGAAAACGTCAGAATGGGCATTGCCCTAAAATCAAAGGAGGAGGAGGTATAACAGAGAGCAGAATTTGGAAACAAGTATGACCGCTGAATCACTCTTATTAATATTCCTTCTAGTTTCCAGTGTTTAGGAGCAGCTAGAAGAAAAAATCTGAGATGGTTGAATGGTAGTCCATGACATAATCTGAGATCTGCTCTGTAACTACTTGTTGAAGTATGCTCTGAAAATTATTGCTTTTTTCTTTCTTTGCTTTGTATGTATGTTATATTTTACAATAAAAAATGTTACAAAAAAGATGTAGCTCCTTAGAAAAGCAATGTGTGCTGCATTAATGCTGTATTGCAAGTGGAAGGTCTGACCCAGGATGTCCTGTCCCCTTAGACTGCCCGCCCTATACAGGGCTGGACTACGCCAGTAAGCCACGCTCTGCAAGTGCCATCCAGGTCAGGAGGCCTTTGTCAGCAGCCCAGCTGCCAGCAGAGACAGTGCATCTCCTGGATGGGTGCCCGGAAACAAGAACAATGGACAGTCACAGGGCACCTCCTATGGGAACAAGGGCTTTGGGAAAACATCTGGGACACCTGCCAGCGATGAAAGGGAACTGTCGTGCCCCTGCCCACTCTCCTAACATGCCACCTGGAAACACTGAGACATGCCCAGCTTGAGTCCTGAGTCACACCATAGAAACCCAAGACGCGACCAAGTGGCTTCACTGAAAGAGCGGACACTAAGGGTATTCAACCTTACGGCACTTAGCCCAACCTTTCCAGCTACCCATCATATGCCAGCAGCTTACAGACATCCCATGGGAGCGTCCAGCACGCTCCTGAGTCGGCCACACAAACTATCACCATATGGGACACATGGGCTGATCTCAGGCTGCAGTGACCTGGTGGCAATCACATGACATCACCCCCTTCTGCTCTCAGAAGGGGCGGGCAGTACATTCACTGCTGTAGGTACAGCTGTGGGGCTCATGTTAGCATTTCTGGTGAGGAAAGCTAATCAGCGAGACACCATATGCTGCCTAAAAAAACCTACAGAAATAACAGTGACCAGGGAACCCCTTTCACTGGACAAATGACCCAAGCATGGCTATGGAGTATGATGGAATGTGGACTTCCATCTACCCTATACCCCCAGGCACAGGCCTTACAGAAAGAATGAATGGCCTCTTAAAGGGACAGTTGAAAGATGGTGAGAAACCCCTACAACAATGAACTAAAAGGCTTTACCAGGCCCTAACCTGCCTAAACTCTACACCACAGGCCGCTAGCTGCTCCAGCTCCCATTGAAATGTTAATGGCAGGCGCAGGCGGCTGATGTGAGCACTGAGGATACAAATTAAAGGCTCATCTGCCTTACAGCTAAAAAGGGGAGCAATGCTGATTTATCGTTGCCTGTGCCTCAGACCCTACAAACAGGGAAATGAAGCCCTTCGGCCTCGGTGCTGGCCGACGCAGCCATGCTGGTCAGGAGTCTGAGGCCCATGTGGAACAGAATTCACCCAAACATAGTTATATGGCCACAGTTTATACCAAAAATGCCTGCTGAAATTTGTATAACCAACCCTGGGCCTCCTGTTCCCACGGGAACCTCACGTGTAACTGTGTGGATTCCTCTCATGCCTGGACTGACAGCTGATGTCAATAGAGGACTCTCAGGACCGACAGGAGATTCTCCGGTACATAAAGCCTCCCGCAGGGAACCTCTGCCTGGTACCTTACCGCCTACCAATGAACTCCTACATTCATATTACCAGGTCAACAAGATTCACCCCTTATTGTTCCCCACAAACATCTTTCTTTTCACCCATCCCGACCTAGTAAACACCTTTCTAGCGTGGGCTTCAGCAGTAACCCATGCCCACATCAAACCCACAGCTGGGTTTTGCAGCCTTCCCTGGTCCATAGCTCCTGCTAATTGGACTATGGGCAATGCTGTGTTGATGTGGCAGAATTTGACACACTGACAAATCTGGTGTGGGACTCTTTTAAGACTAAACTCCAATTACCGTCTTGAGACTTGGGGTTATGTTTTTTTCCCTTGTGAGGGAACAAGTAAATGAGTTCCGGCCTATATCCAGGTATGTTGTACATGATGGGTAGGATGGCTGACAGCAGAAGCAGTAGCCTTAGGCTTTATTGTCCCTGACTGCATGGAATATCTTGATGGAAACTGAGATATGGGTGGTTGCCCTCAGAATTGTGTAATTTTACTGTCATGCTATATAATAACCTTTTCCATGGCAAAGTCCCTCCAGCATGGAGCATGTGCCTCCCCCAAGGGGTGGCTATGGACCTGGGGGCAATACGGATGGCCCTATTTACCTTACAACTGAGCAGGACACTGTACATGGGGGCGGCCATAGGTCCCTGCCACACTATGTGATTCTTTACCACACACTCCTAGCAATGGGGAAATAGTTAAATCTAAGTATTGAGTGAAGTGTACTTCTTGGTGGTTTCATTGGTTATTCTTGCCACAGGGGAGTTTGGTGTTTTGGTTTGCTAAAGCTGCCAGAATGTAATGTACCAGTTACATGTTGCAATTCTAAGGCTGTGAAAATGTTCAAATTAAAGCACCAACAAGAGGATACCTTCTCCAAGGAAAGCCAGCCAGTACCTGGAACACCTCTGCCAGCTGGAAAGGTGCATGGCTGGTGTCAGCTGGTCCTTGCGCTTGGTTCATTGCTTGCAGCTTCTGATTCCAGTGGCTTTCATTCTAAGCATCTGTGGGCCCTCACTTAGCTTCCCCAGTGCAAACTCTGGATTTCATCTCGTAGCTTAACATCTCCAAACATCTGTGTCTTGGTTTCATTTCTCTGCTCTCTATGTCAGTTCTGAGCTCTGTCTCCGTTCCTTTAAGAACTCCAGTAAACTAATCAAGACCTACCTCGAATGGGCAGGGCCACATATTCATGGAAATAATCTAATCAAAAGGTCCCACCCAAACAGTGGGTCTGCCCCCCTGACCCCCAAACTGGATTAGGATTGAAAGAATGTAGCTTTTCTGGGATAACAGTTTCAAACCAGCCAAATGGTTGCTGAAAAGCATATAACAGCCTTAGCCAACTATACAGCTCACGCATTTAAGGAATCTTAAATTAGCAATATCATTGTCAAATGATGATTCCACCCTGTTATGGAAACTGGTCTTACAAAATAGAATGGCTTTAGCCATTTTAACTGCAGCACAAGGTGGAACCTGTGCCCTTATAAACATACAATGTTGTGTATATATTCCTGATCACTCACAAAATACTTCAGAAGATTTAAATCATATGCAAGAGCACATTTATAGTTTTGATCAATTATACTGAGTCCCTTCGTACTCAGTTTAATTCTCTTACTCAGCCTTGGTGATATTTCTTTATAGGATTATCTGTCTCATATGTTGGATTACTACTACTCTGTTGTTTTTTATATTGCTGTGGTATATGAATGCAATGCCTGTCCTATGGTAAGTGCGCCCTGTTAGAGGGCAGTAAACTGTGGCAGCCCAGGCCCCAAGCCCTGTCCTACACAGCCCATAACAAACCTGCTTTAGCCAAGGACAAATATCAAGAAAGTAAACAATCTCCCCAGAGGGGGAAGAATGTAATCATGGATGTAAAAATGGCACTGATTTTACCTTACTGATAAATATCAATCCTAGTAAAACATCAGGTTTCAGGCCCTTTTAATTTTTATACTAGAGACCCCATGTTCTCATACTATATGGAATGTCTTTCAAGATCATATACTAGTCCTTGCACATCTCCTGTTCCTTCAGAACACTATTCCTCTCAACTGGCCACCACTGGAGAACCTCTCCTGTTCCTAAGTCACAATAAATCTGTTTTCTTCTGTGCCTGGCACGTTTCTCGGTCTTGCAGTAGCTCTTGCCCATGCTTTGCATGAAACCATTCTGGACATAACATTTACAAATAATAAAATGAGAGCCTTTACAGTGGAAAAAATGACAAACACGACTTTGACCAGGTCATCGAGGTTGACATCCAGTGTCGTTATGTTGCTACTACGCATCCATCAATATGACGCAATGAGGACACTTCACCTCTGTGGCATTCTCTCCTGAAAGCCGTAGCTCCCATCTAAACTGAAAAACATCAAACAATCCCAAACTGAGGGGTGTTCCACACAACATGTGACCAAAACTATTCAAAATACCACAGTAATGAAAAACACTAAGAGACTGAGAAACCATCACAAAGCCCAGGAGAAAGAAGGCATGACGATAATGTGACGTGGTGCTTGAGATGTGTGAGGCACATCCTTCACATCTTCTGAGTGTTTTGTTTAAGTGCTCTGAGGCATCACTTTAGATCTTTCTGAAATCTTAAAAAAAATTACTCACATTTGAGTTTCATCATTGGAGGATGACAGCCATGCAGTGGCCTGAATTTAATCTTTACTTAGAAGCTACTTAATTTTAGCATCTTCTGCTGTATTGGAGAGGTTGAGAATTTCCAAAACCATAAAGTCCTGGCTGCACTTTAACGATCTTTCCTGTGGTTTATCTCTCTCCTCACATTGTACTATAAGCAACAAGAAGTAAGGTGGCACCATAAACATTGCTTGGGTATCTCCTTAGCAAGATCCATTAGACACATTCTTCCCACATTATTGCAGGTGACAATGTTGCTAAACTGCCTGCCACTACATAATCAGGATTCTTCTTCCTTCAGTTTTCTGTAAGATTTACCTCACTTTTCTGCAAATTCTCATCTACAGCCTTATAAAAGACCCCAAGGCTTCTAATAAGTTTCTTCAAGGCACTTCACGTTTTTTCTAGCACACACCCACTTAGCTTGACACTACTGCCGGTCCTAAAACACGTCATTTCTACATTTTAAGTTTTGGTTAAGGAAACACCACACCTCCAGCCAAAATAACAGGTATAAGTCACCCATTGTTGCCTAACAAATTACCCCAAAACTCAGCAACTGAAAACATCAAACATTTACTATCTCACTATTTTATGAGGGTTAGGATTCCAGGAGAGATGTTTGGCTGGGTGTCTCTGGTTCATTGTCTCATACATTGTGGGGCAAGCTTTTGGGTTGCAGTCTTTCCTGAAGGCTCAACTGGGGGAGGATCTGCTTCCAAGCTTATGTGATTATTGGAAGACCTCAGTTCCTTGCTGTTGGTAGGGCCTTCAGTTCCTTCCACACAGAACTCTCTGCAAGTTGCCTGTCCTCATGATATGGCAGCTGGCTTCTCAAAGGATGAGTGATCTGAGAGTGCACAGATCAAACGGAAGCCAGTCCCCTTTGAACCAGGTATTTTAAGTGACATACCATCACTTCTGCCATATTCTATTCATTAAAAAGTGAGTCACTCTATATTTTAAAACTTTAAGTTCTGTGTGAGACCAAAGGAAGAGATGTTTATTTGGTGAAAAATTCATATCTTCTGTGGCACACTTTCTATGTTAATTTGTACGGTCTATTTGAACACCATAATTACATGGAGCCTTGAATAGGGAGAGAGATCTTGTTGGTTTGTGCAGGATAGTGTGATGCCCCGATACATCCCACAGTACTCTGGGCAGAAGATAGAAAAGTACTTGCAAAGTCCATTTGAGGGATGTATGAAACATATTCCTGCAAAGAAGACACGAAGACTACTCATGACTGCCTGAGAGAACTCCTAGAGGACCTCTTTTGTTGTTTAGATGTGGCCTCTAAGCCAAATCCGCGGGTAAATTCACTGCTCACCCCCATGTGGGACATGTCTCCCAGAGGTATAAATCTCTTTGACAATGTGGGACATGACTCCCAGGGATGGGCCTGGCCCTGGCATTGTGGGACTGAGAAAGATTTCTTGACCAAAAGGCAGAAACGTAATGAAACAAAATAAAGTTTCTGTGGCTGAAAGATTTCAAATAGATCATTCTGGAAGTTATTCTTATGCACTATATAGACATCCCTTTTGAGTTTTCAACGTATTGGAGTAGCTAGAGGGAAATGCCTGAAACCAGTGAACTGCAATCCAGTAGCCTTGATTCTCGAAGACTGCACAACTATATAGTGTTTCAGTGCGACCGTGTGATTGTGAAAGTCTTGTGAATGACACTTACTCTGTCCAGAGTGTGGACAGATAAGTAAGAAAATAAAGACAAAAAGTAAAAAAATAATAGGGGGCAAAAGGGGTATGTGATATTTTGGGTGTTCTTTTTTATTTTTATTGCTTATGGAGTAATGAAAATGTTCACAAATCAATTGTGATGATGAATGCAATATTGCGAACCACTGACTGTATACTTTGATTATATGGCATGTGAATATACCTCAATAAAATTGCATTTAAAAAAAAGTGAGTCACTAAGTCTAGCCCGTGCCCCATGTAGGGCATTAATCCCCATGTCTTCAAGGAGTCACATCAAATATCAGGATATCTGTTTAAACCGATCATTTTATTTCTACACTCTCTATTCAATGGATCCATGTCTATCCTTTCAACAATATACACTGTCTTGATTATGCTATAAAATAGGACTTAAAAAGTTGGGTAATTTGAGTCCTTCAACTTTATTTTTTCAAAACTCGTTTTGATGACTACAATCCCTTTACCTTCCCACATAAATTTTAGAATAAGCTTAGGTGTATTTTTTGTAAATACTTTTTTTTTTTTTTTTTGGCTGGGCAGGCACTGGGAACCCAATCCGGGTCTCTGGCATGGCAGGTGAGAATTCTGCCTGCTGAGCCATCGTCACACTGCCCTGTAGATAAATTTTGAAGCTCAAATTCCTATTGGAATTGCATTTACTCTGCAGATTAATGTGATAACTGAAATCTTAATTGTCTTTCAATCCATAAACATGAGATAGCTCTTCGTCTGTAATGTCATTCGTTAGGATTTATAGCTTTCAGAATAGAGACACTGAACATATTCTATTACATTTTTACCTATATTTTTCATTTCCTTTCTTTTTGGGGAGTTATTACAAATGGTAATTTGTTTAAATTCATTTCCCATTGATAGTATATAAGTTAATTTTTCTGCACTGACTGTGTATCACATGAGCAAGCTAAACTCATCTCTTCTACATGCTTTCTGTTGAGTGTTTGGATTTCCTAAGTCGACAATCATTTTATCTATGAATGGAGACTTTACCTTTTTCTTCCTAGATTGCACTGGCAAAGGCTTCAAGTATAATGCTGAATATGTGTTCAGAGTGGACAGCCATCACTTGTTCCTGGTCTTAAAAGGAAAGATTATTAATCATTGTTTATTAGGCTAGTTATGGATGTTTTGTAGATGCACTTTCTTAATTTTCTGAGTTTCTGCCATGAATGGATATTCAATTTTCCAAAATGCTTTTCCTAACATCCATGGATATGATCATACTTCTTTTTCTTTTTCATTTTGGATAATATTATATTGATCAATTTCAAGTTTACTAACTCTTCTCTCTGTCACCTTCATCCTGCTACTGAGTACTTCCAATGATTAAACAAAATTTTGGCTATTGTACTTCTCATTTCTACCATTTCCATTTGGTTCTTTTTCTAATATTATCTATTCTCCTGCTGAGTATTTCAGTATTTCCATTCAAGAATGTTCACATTTCTGGAAGCATTGTAATAATATCCACTTTAAAGTCTTTGTCTCTTATTCCACCATCTATGTCTTGAAATTGGTGTCTGTTTTTTATCTTCATGAGTTGAAAATTTTTCCACATCACATAATTCTACATTGCATCCTCAATGTTTTGAAAATTATGAGACTCTGGGTTTAATCCATCTTGGAGAATATAGACATATATATATATATTTTCCTTTCAGCAGGCAACTGGCCTGATTAGCTTTAGTTCGCAACTTCCAGTCCATATTCCGTGGGCTGTAGTTCAGTTTTCAAAGCATTTTGTAGTGAACCCTATTTGGATCTACCCCATGTGGTCAATAACAGACCTGGGCAATGGTTTATCCTGTTAAGGTCGTATCTGTCCATGCATGCAAATTCTAGTCAGGGCTAGAACAGAATTTCCTATCAAAATTTATGACATCACTTTCCTGAGCTTCCTTTTCTAAAAGTGTCCACTCTGATACATTCCAGATCCTGGGGTCTGCTCCCCTTTCCTGGTTTTCTGGTGAGAAATCCAAGGCTTTCAATTCTCCATTTTGCTACACATCTCATGGACACAGCTACCTCCAGGTCCAAGCAACAACATGGAAGGTGACGAGGAAAACAAAGGGGATTTTCCCATGTCTCAGGCCTGCAGTTCCTCTGGCCACAGACAGGTTCCACTTATGCAAAGATTTAAGTATCTGCTCAGTCACCAGTCTTCACCCAAGGAATGCCTGGGAGTGCCAGATAACCTTTATTTCCAATTCTGGTTTCCTTCCCAAATTTGCCCATACCCATTACTTCTCAGGGCTCTCAGACAGTTGTTCAATGCATCTTTCTAGGGTTTTCAGTTACACTTGGTGGGAAAGATAAAATGGGGTAAGCACACTCCACCCTAAATTCATCTGGAACAGACCCAAAGTTATTTTATTTCCAGTGATTATACTCCTGGAGAATAAACTCTCAGGCAGAAACTTTCTGAGAGTATACAGAATTATGACAGACTCATAATAACCCAATCAGTTTATGTCAACTCTTTATTAAACGTTTCAAAGACACAAAAAAGCCCAAAGGATGACAAATGAACATATCTACATACTCCACAAAGACTTAATAGTTGAATTATTTTTTACATGCTTGCTTCATGTTGGGCTTTCTCAGAAAAACTATTTGAAAATGTTGCACACATCATGAATTTTCAAACTTAGAAACTTCTACATGCATTTCCTAAGAATATTATCCTAAATAACCTCAATATCAATATCACTTCTAGGAAAACTAAGCATACCACATTATCCAAACACTCATTTCATCTTCATAATTCCCAATTATCCCCCATAATGTCTTTTATAGTTATTTTTGTTTTTATGATTCAGAAGCCAATTAAGGATCACGCCTTGAATTTGGTTATGCCTTTGAGTAACATAATTGGAAGAGCCCATTTTTGTTTTATTACATGGGTTTTTGAAGAGTCTAGATCAGTTGTCTTGCAGAATTCCCAAACTCTGAATCTGTATGGTTAGTTCCTTATGTGATTCTACTTGCTACTTGTATTTCTTTTAAACAGAAAGATAAGTATAGGAAAGACACTTTGATTTATAGTCAGAATCCATCAGAGATGATGGTATATGCTCCATATTGCATGTCATCAGGATCCATATAACAGGTCTCACTATTAGTGAAACTTTGACTGCCAAGTCTCTCCATTACAAAGGTATATTTATTTTCTAACTGTAAGTATCTGATCCTTTGACACTGTTTTAGTTTGCTAAAACTGACAGAATGAAATATACCAGAAATGGATTGCCTTTTACAAAGGGGATTTATTAAGTTATAAATTACAATTCTAAAGCCAGAAAAATATCCAAATAAAGGCATCAAAAGAGGATACCTTCACTTAGGAAAGGCCAATCACCTCCAAGCTTTCTCTATCATACTGGAAGGCACATGGCGACGTCTGTTGGCCCTTCTCTCCTGGTTTGGTCTTAAAATGGCTCTCATGGCTCCTGTGTGTTCTTCTTTAGCATCTCCCAGGGCATTCTGTCTCAAAACGTCTGTTCTCTGTCAGCTCTCCAAGCATCTGTGCTTTCTCCAAAATGTCTCCCTTTTAAAGGACTCCAGTAAGTGGATTAAGACCCACCCTGAATGGGCCAGGCCACATCTCCATGGAGATAACCTAAAGTCCAACCCACAAATGAGTAGGTCCCATCTCCATGAAAACAGCCTAATCAAAAGGTCCCACCCAACAAGAGGTCTGACCCCAGAAGATTGGATTAGAAGAAAAGGGCTTTTCTGGGGTACATAATAGTTTCAAACCAGCACAGACACCATGCAAGTATTATTCTCTAAAAATCCTTCACCTAATGAATTTCACCATCCACTGATAATTTTTTCCTAACTTACTTGCACTAAAGGTTGTAAAATGGTGATTCTTCTAAATCTATCATCCCATGTACATTAAAAAATGACATTCTTCAAATCATTATACCTTTTTTCTTCTATTTTTTATCATGTATTTATTTACTTCATGACATAATCCATTAGTTTCTTCTTATTATTCTTGATGTTTAAGCTGTCCCAAATTTGGCAGTGGCAGCTCCTTCAGGATGGCTCCTCTGCCCTTCTGACATTATCTTAATAGGAGCTAAATGAAGTCTTCCTTTTTTTCATAAAAACATTCCAGGTACATTTGATGCTTTCACTATTCCATACAAGGAAGTCATTTCTCCAAGTTGCCTGATGTGGAATATTATTTAGAAACCAAAATCAGGGTACAAAGCATACTCACTGCAGCTGGATAACAAATATTTTTATCTAGACTACCTTGCAAATGGCTGTATACATTGCTGAATAGTGAGGTCTTTTTAAAAGTTTCACTTTCCTTGTAAATATATCAAATGTATAAAAAGATACTTTCTGATGAATTAAAACAAATTAATTAGGAACTATATTATGCTGTACGATTGAGTCTATTTAATTCTAAAACCCTTCCTCAGGCAGAAGGCTCTATTAACCAAATTAAAATAATTTTTAAATTATACTAATTATGAAAGTCACATATACAATTGGAAGAAATAGGCCCAAATGGAAAATGAAAGGTATCTTAAAGTGATGGAAAACTTGGATAGCCAATTTAACCTGATGAATACAATGTTTAAAAATAAGGTATCCATTTATTTACAGAAAATAATTTCAGAAAGATGTATACCAAAACCAAACAAAAACCCAACTTTCTAATGAAATCCTTCAAAGCAATTACAGCATCCAGACTTCAGCTGGGTTTGAGGATATTAGAGCAACTAGTTATAAAAAGAACAGGAATAAGCAGGAACTTGTAAAATAAAGGAAGGATTAAAAAAATAATAAAGGATGGATATGGCTCTAATTCAATCATTATTATTAAAATGAGGAGAAAACCTCAAAGACCAAAATATTGATTAAGTCACGGCAATGGTTAATTTAACACAAAAGAATTGTTCTCCTGGGACAAGAGGTTGAAAATTAACTTTAAATTACTGCAGGACACCGGAGCCCAACTTAGATTCTAGTCTTTTCCATGCCCACTAAACTCAGTTTCTTCACTGTAAAATGAAGAGCTAGAACACTAAGTTAAAATTTCAGTTGGAGATTCTGTCAAATATATACGTTTTGCAACAGATAAAGTGTTATCATGACAGTTTCTCCATTTGCTTCCTTACTGCCACCTTCTGTAATACATCAATCAATAAGACTCTTTCAGTAAGACAGGGTCATATCAAATAAATAAATAGCATGGGAGTGGGAAAAGAAGAGAACCGCCATTTGGGAAAATTTTAATTTTCAAAAGTAAATTCAAGAAAAATGCATTTTTACTATCATCAAGGACTTTTGAAAACTGTACGTACATTTTGACAGAATGTGTATATGTACACATATTTGCATGTGTATATATGTATCTCTATATAACTTGCTGATTAGGGGCAATGCATAAAAAGTGAGCTGGATTATTTTCATATGAAAAAGTTGAACTTAAAGAATTCTCTCTCTTTAGTTTCTCTTTACGAAAAAGATTCCTTCCTATGCCTACCATTTTAAAAATAAGGCCCCACATGTATTTGCATTATTTATAATATCACAATGACTGCTTTTTAAAGAAAACTGACAAATAGTAGTTTACTTTTAGAATGGGAATAAATCTAATGAGAGAAAACTATTTTTGATGTTTTAAAGTTATCTTTTACATTTTTTCTACGAATTAAAATATTAGTTTGGGTTTTGAGAAATCATGGAATTTAATGGTTCTTATAAAAGGGTTGTAAGACCGTCCTCTTGGTATTTTCATCTATCAATGAAATCTCTTAGAAGTTGTGCCCTATTTATTATTTCCCTGATTATTCTTCAGTGAGAAGTCTTAGATTATTTGAAAGATGAATTTAAGTAAAGGTGGGGCTGTAGGTGAATAGTTTCCCATATTCCTTTCATTTATAAAATTTTTCTTCATTGTGAACTTTTTTGTGTCTAGAAAGGTTTGACCTATAACTGTAGGCTTTCCCACATTCCATACACTTAAAGAGTTTCTCTCCAGTATGGATTCTTTCATGTTCAGTTAAGAATGAATACTGGCTGAAAGTTTTACCACACTGACTACACTGATAGGGTTTCTCTCCAGTATGAATTCTCTGATGCCTATAAAGGTTGGATTTGCAACCAAAAGCTTTCCCACATTCTCCACATATATGAAGTTTTTCCCCAGTATGAATTTTCCGATGTTCATTAAAGGAAGTATACTGGTTGAAGGCTTTTCCGCACTCATTACACTGATAGGGTTTCTGTCCAGTATGAATTCGCTGATGTTCAATAAGGGTTGAGATGCGTGTGAAGGTTCTCCCACATTCCATACATTTACATAACTGTTCTCCAGTATGAAGTCTCTGATGTTCAACCAAGGATGTAAACTGGCTATAACTTTTCCCACATTCATTACATCTATAGGATTTCAAACCTATATGGGTCCTTTGATGTCTATGAAGTTTTGCTCTACAATTGAACGCCTTCTCACATTTGTCACATTTATACAGCTTCTCTCCAGTGTGAATTCTCTGATGTACAGTAAGGGTTGAACACTGGCTAAAGGCTTTACCACATTCCTTACACTGATAGGGTTTCTCTCCAGTATGCACTCTCAGATGTTTGATAAGAGCAGAACTACTGCCAAATGCTTTCTCACACTCCTGACATATATAAGGCTTCTCTCCAGTATGAATTCTCTGATGGGCAAGAAGGAATGATCTGTGGCTGAAGGTTTTCCCACATTCACTACATTTGTAGGGTTTCTCATGAGTATTAATTCTCGGGTGTTCAAGAAGTAGAAGACTCTGGTTGAAGCTCATCCCACATTCATTATAAATATGAGGTGCTACTCCTGGGTAAAGTTGGAAGCATTTCATTAGATCAAAATTATGTTCAAAATCTTTCCCAAAGGTATAATATATATTGGGTATCCCTTCTATAGGAATACTCTGCTGTGAAACAATAATTGTATTTAAAAATAAGCATTTCCCCAAGTCAAGACCTGCATGGTTTCCATTTCCAGAGGTGGCTCTACTGTGTAAGTCTATTGTTTGCCTGAGACAGTTTGTCTGTTGCTCCCGTTTTAACCAGGTCTCAAATTCCAAAGTTTCTCCAAATCTGATGTCTCTTTGACCATACTTAGTAGAATTTTTCATTATTATTTCCTGAGATGTTTCTTCTATAACAATGTTCTGTGGGGGAGGAAATGCTTCTATTTCAGGCCAAATCTTGAAATCTGAAATGAATCAGAAGTATTAATGCCGCCCCGTTCTGGAAGAAAAAGATAGACTGATGTACTAGGGAGACAATGAAATTGGTAATAAAAATAAAAGACTATACCATCTGATCTCAAATAAGGGCTTGAATCTGGGGGAAAAGAGGACAGAATAATGGAAAGACAAATGAAAGGCTAAGTAAGTAGTGTGGGAAAACGCACATGGCAAATTAACACTGAAAATGAAGAGACTGCATCCTGGGAGAAGTACAGTTTGACAGAGAAGGACAGATGGAAGTTATGAGAATACAAGAAGATGTAAGATGTAAAGTTCAGGTGGTAAAGCCAGTATGGTGATACTATTGGATACTTCAGTTTATCCTTAGGCCCACTCTGAATGTACTAGGCAATGAAGTAGCATACTTCATTTCTTTCCCCTTTGCCTTGCTACTCACAGTTAAAATTCTGCTTTCTTATATATTTTCCCATGTTCTTTCTAAAACCTAATACAAAACAATTGTGATTTCATGGTATGTTCTGTGAAAGGGGAAAGTATGAAAAAGATACTCAGTTTTTAAAAATTACAACATCCCTGAAGCATGACTACTTTGAGGATATCTGATCTAAATTTAAGATGCTGATTATATAGAAGAGGAAAAATATGGAATAAATCCACCACGTGTAACAATCTAACCCTTGTTATTGGAGGAATAACAATTTTTTCATACTATACTCCCACCACTCCCCTGTTTTACTCGATCATGTGGAAAAATCATGTTCATGTCTTCTAACAAGCTCCTACCAGAAGGTTGAATTCTCTTTGTAGAAACCTTTGGAGCAATGAAAGTCTGCAAAGGCATTTGAAGTCAACACGTCCTGAAGTTTTGAAATATGCCCAAGACCCAAGCTCACCTCTGACTCTAAAAGATTTGGATTGAGCTGATTCTAAAGAACTTAAAACCTGGATTTCATTAATCCATAACTGAAATAGATTCAAATGAGAGAATTATAATTAGGTAAGTGTGTTTACATAAATAAACTAGTGAACTGGGGTTATTACTGCTAATAAACTGTTTAATCCAATCAGCTTTAGTAATTAGATATTGTATTGAGCTCTTTAATTGAAAAAATAGATAGGAACAAAAAAAGGATATAACTTCTCTTAGTTAATGATACCCATGGGATGACTGTTTGGATTTTCAAGGATCAATCCAGATATTTTCACTTTTAAAAATCCAATTAAGCACAATATGACCTTCTCTGCCCATCCAGAAATCTACTATAATATTCTAATCCTATTTTTCTACAAAAAACTTCTTAAGCTTTAAGCGCAAACTATCTTCTAATTACAATTTTTAAAACATTTATTTATATCACCCATTCTATTACTTAACTTACATATACAAGGTACGTTAAAATAATTCAAATGTTTGTTCCAGGAGAACAGTGGACATGAATTATGCTTATCTGGCAATCATTATGCAGAGGACAAGTATGCAGTCAAAATGTCTTAAAAATGGAAAAGAACTAATGGAGTAGGGTGATTTAAGCTGGGACAACTATTGTGAAGAGCAGGTAACCTTAGAGATGAACAGAAAAGTGATTCTCCTTTCTGATGCTGGACTTCTGAGACTCAGTCACTACTGAACAATCAGAAGCAACGAGATTATGAAATACATCAGTGACCAAACAATAATCCATTTTGCCATTACATGAAAAGCCTAGACTGTGAGCTTAGGTTTGAGGTTCAGAGAATAAAGAAACCAATA
Organism: Myrmecophaga tridactyla; assembly: GCA_004026745.1. Lineage (NCBI taxonomy): Eukaryota > Metazoa > Chordata > Mammalia > Pilosa > Myrmecophagidae > Myrmecophaga > Myrmecophaga tridactyla. The sequence goes on along the minus strand of PVIY010014137.1, from coordinate 11,137 downwards.
TCAGCTACTTGTAAAGAATGGTTTAATGAAGGAGTTTGGACAGTAAAGGTGGAATGGATTTTGATAAAGAAAAAGAGGACCCAGTCAGGGAGACAGGAAGACAGTCTGATCAAGTCATCTGTGGGGAAAAGCAAACCTGTTTAGGGGAGGCTTTTGTGACTAAAGAAGGAAATCCAAGCAGGAATTAGTTAAAATTTTAATTAAGCAGGGTGAAGCCAAACTTACAGTTCCTGAACTACTGACAGAGGGAGAAGATAGAAAACAGGAGACATGAATCTGTGGGCAGATAATGAGAAGGAAGTAAATGGTCATGTTTGTAAAGGATGCAGGTGGGATCCGAGGACAGAATGGAGTCTGAAAGATGACGTGGCTCCACCAGCCTAGCTGGACTGACGTGAGGCTCAACGACACTGAGGCCAATCATAGACGCAATTAAACCAAGTTCAACAAATCCTTAATTAAATGCAATATATTAGATGCCAGAGTCACATAATTCAAACACCTGGTCTCTCCTCTCAATGGGCTCAATCTAATGAAGAAACTAAATATTGAAAAAAATAACTATACTTCATTATGATAGCTACTGTATAATGGATGTGTTCAAGTCACTGGATAAATTGTTATACAAGCACAGATGATGGAAAAATTAATGCTGATTGGGAAATGGGAAAGAAAAGGGTTACAGATAAAAGGTGGAATTTTCGGGGCAGATGGATCTTGAAGGATAGTTTTCCAGTTTTCAAGATGGAGGAAGTAATTCAAGCTAAAGAAATAACATAAAAATGAGTACAGAGCATGGCCAGAACATGGAATTGTAGCTTAAGTGGCCAGTGATAAGGCTGGGAACAGGCGATAAAATATGTTTACTGTAACACTGAGGAATTCCACCTTACTCCATGGATAATGGGGAAACAATGAAGTCTCTTATGGATTAACATATGCTCAAAAAGATCATTCTGCTGGCAAAAGAGGTGGGTGAGGAAAAAAGGCTCAGAGAGGCTAATTAACTTGTGTAAAGTCCTAAGGCTTGTAGGTGGTGTGGGTGGGCAACCAGACATCAGAAATGCCTACACGCAATCCAGGCTCTGAGATGCTATGCTGGATGCCGATTTGGAGAAAACTGTATTTTAATAAAGATGTAAAGAATTAAGAGAGAGAATGAGGGGAAAGAGATGCTAATGAAGGCAAAGTTCAAAGATTAAATAAAGGTCAAATATCAAAGACAGAAGCAAAATATTGACAAATCTGGAAGTCACATGGTGAAAGAAATGGTACTGGTTATAAACAGTTACAGTGATTATATTTGGATGCTTTAGGTAAAATAATTGTAAAAGATACTAACTTAAAAAAAATAAAAGTAATGACACTGGTAATCTAGGTTTCCATCACTCAGCATTTCAGCTTACTAGTTCTGTGAACAAACTATTTTAAACTCTCTGATTCTCTGTTTTTCAAATACAAAAAAGATATCCAAATTTGGTAATCTTTAAGTGCTCCTCCAACTCTAACAATCTACAGTTTTATGTAAATATTGATTACATTAAGCAAGATTAGATTAGTGTAGGTTAGAAAAGGAGTCAGCCAGCAACAGATCTGTGGGGCCAAATTCAGTTGCTGTACCAGTTCGTGTAAATAAAGTTTTATAAACACTGTCCCACCCTCTCACTTCAGTACTGTCTTTGGCTGCTTCTGTGCTATAAGGACAGGGGTGAGACCATATGGTCCACAGAACCAAAAACAGTTGCTCTCTGGCACTTTATAGGAAAAGGTTGCTGGCCCCTGGGCCAGAAAGAATACAGTGATTACTTTCCTGACATCTATCTGGTGGAATATAATTCTGGGAGATGCAAGCCCAATCTCTGAGGAGATAAGAAAAATGTGAGTTAAGAAGACAGAGATGATGATACTTTAAAGTATATGTCGATGAAAGAAATGAAAAAATAGTAAAGAACTCAAAATGTACCAACAGAGTATTTAAATGTGGAATATTTAAAATCTGCCAGACATGAACATGTGTGAATTAAGAGAGAATGGAAACTGGAGAGCAAATGGCTAAAGAGGTTAGAAGGAAAGTAAGTGAGGTTACAAAAAAAGGGTAAGGGATAGAGAATGCAGGGAGTTGTGTCAGCTAGATAAAACAAAGAACGCTTTGCTTCTCATTGTCAAGAATGGTATCAGAAAGATGCCAAGGTAAGAACTTTCTTGGTGCATTATAACCAAAAGGGCTTCTTGCCAGGTGACCCTGAGCATTCCAACAGGGCTCAGAATTTCTAAGAAAGTTCCCAGAGTGCTGCCTCCACATGACCTGCCCCTCTACAGAATGCTCATTTCCCAGTTCCCCAATGCTCATTTCCCAGTTCACTCACTCACCGCAACAGGTGTCTCTAGGTATTTCTCTTTCCACCACAGAGGGATCTTCTCCTTGCTCCAACTGGTAGATCAGTCTTGGCACTGATGATGGAATCTCTGCTCCTGAGGAAGGAAAAGGAACGAGCACTTCAGAGGAGCTGCTACAGTTTTCCAGGTGGATGTGGAGGGCGGGCAGGTTCAGTTCAGAAAGACCATAGGGCTCTGGCCACGAAGCCTCTAAAATGGGAGTTCCATAGTTTCTCAGAGTCTAAATTGGGATCTTGTCATTTGGGGAAACTGCAATGAACACATGTATTGGGAGGAAGGGCAGAATAAGGGGGAAAGTACAGTATTATGGGTATCACAGCAAACATACACAATCTCAACTCTACACAACTTCAACCCTTCACAGGGGCACAGCAGGGTGTAAAACTTCCAGACTGTGGAGCCAAAAGAGGGAGCTAAGGTATTACTATAGCAGATTCTTCATTACAGACAAAACCACCTTACTCAACCAGATGAGGTTGTTGTAGTTTTCCAGCATCACCTCCCGGTACAAGGTTCTCTGGGCAGAGTCCAGGTGCAGCCACTCCTCCTGGCTGAAGAACACGGCCACATCCCTAAATGTCACCGACTCCTGTAACAGCAAAACCATTCCAAATCACCCAGGGCTATCTTCTTACATGGCCACAGGCACACCCAGGAAGAAGATGACAATGGAGTGTGCAGTAAGCAATTCTGGAATGACTAAGGACTCTAAACATTTCATAGCAAGTAGTTAGCTATTGGGGGTAGGGTCACCCATCAACTACACAACAAATATTTATTGAATACTGAAAGAGAACCAAGACTCATGTCAGATACTGTGGGGGCAGGTAAAAAATAAGGCAAAATCCCTACCAATGGAGAATTTTAATCAGCCTGGAATCTTTTAAAGTGATGGAACACTTACATTTACTTCCTTCCTTCCATTGAAAATTCAAATTAAATGAAAGAAAAAAATAATATATTTAGAGCAATCCTGGAAAACTAGATAAAATACTATCAGCAGAATAGAAACAAAAAAATTTCTGAGGCATAAAGCAAATAAATATAATACCAGTTAACAATGAGTACATACAGTCTCATAACAATTCTATGAAGAAGATTATTTGTGCGGTCTTGAAATTGTTCTGTACCCCAGAAAAGCTTTGCTCTTCTAATCTTGATTCAATACTGTAGGGAGGGACCCTTTGATTAGATTGTTTCCATGGAGATATTTTCCACTCAAATGTTGAGTGTGACCTTTTGATTTGATGGAGCTGTGACTGCATCCACTCAAGGTGGGCCATGATTAGTTTACTGGAGTCCTTAAAAGAACTCATGGAAAGAGAAAACTCAGTGCTGACACAGAGAGCAGATACCTAGACACAGACATTTGAACCTGCAGAAGGATATGCTCCAGGGGAAGCCAGAAAGTCTTCCAGGAGCTCAAAGAGCTGTTATGAAACCAGAAGACAGGAAAGATGGATAGCAGACATCACTGTGCACTTTCCCGCATGACAGAGAAACGCCAGACACCATCAACCTTTCTTCAGTGGTAAGAGATCTTTCTCTGGATACCTTGTTTGGACATTATTAGGGCCTCAGAACTGAGAACTTATAATTTAATAAGTCCCCTGTGTAGAAGCCAATCCATTTCTGGTGTATTCCGTTTCCGGCAGCTTTAGCAAACAAAAATAGATTCTGGTATCAGAGAAGTGGGGTGCTGTGTTTTTCAAATACCAAACATGTTGGAACGGCTTTTTACATGGCTAAGGGGAAGAATCTGGAAGAATTGTGAGGAGGTGAACAGGAAAGGCTTGGATTGCTTTGAAAAGACTGTTGGTGGAAGTATGGACACTAAAGGTTCTTCCAATAAGGCCTTAGACAGAAACGAATGTGTTGTCGCAAAATGGAAGAAAGGTGACTCAAGTTTTAAAGTGGCAGAGAATTTGGCAAAATTGAATCCTAGTGTTGGATGGGAGAATTTGAAAGCGACAAGCTGGGATACTCAGCTGAGGAAATTCCCAAACTAAATGAAGCCTGGCTGTTTCTTGCACTCTGCAGGAAAATGCAAAAGGAAAGGGATACGCAGAGAACTGAACTCCTGGGTACAAAAAAACCAGAAACTGATGGTGTGGAAAACCCTGAGCTTCGAGAACGTGAGACTCCAGAGAAAAGTGCCCCATATGAAGATTTGACCAAACATGGAACCAGTCAGTCATTTCAGCACAAGCCAGGACCGGAGATGGAGTTATCCATCAGGGATTTGTGGACGGTCCTACTGTCTGATGGTTGTGATCCCTGTGTGCTGCATGGAAAACCAATAAGTCTATTGTGAGTTCTATATAAATGAAACCAAGGCCAGTCTGGACAGAAAGGGTGGGACCTTTTGATTAGATTATTTCCAAGGAGCTGTGACCCTGCCCATCCAAGGTGAATCTTAATAGTTTACTTGAATCCTTAAAAGAACTGACAGAGAGAGTGCTCAGAGCCGATAAACAGAGCAGACATCTAGACACAGACATTTGAAGATGTAGAAGGATGACGCCCCAGGGGAAGCCAGGAAGATGCACAGGAGCTGAAAGAGCTGTTTGAAATGAGAAGCCAGGAGAGAAGAAAAGCAGAAGTTGCCATGGGCTTTCCCATGTGACAAGAGAAACACTGGAGGCCATCAGCTTTCTTCAGAGGTAAGGTATCTTTCTCTGGATGAATTAATTTGGACACTGGACATTTTTCATGGCCTTAGAACCGTAAACTTGCCACTTAATAAGTCCTCTGTATAAAAACCAATCCATTTTTGGTATGTTGTATTCCACAAGCATTAGCAAAGTGAAACAGGTTGGGATTATGTTCAGTATCTATCACCTGACCTTGACATGTAACTTGGCTCATTTACATGGAAAAGGGAGTTTTTAAGAAAAGTATGGAGTAGCACTAAGGTCCCTGGGAGGGTGACATCACTAGTCTTGAAAAATGAAAAAAAGCAAAGGCAGCCAGGCAAAATTCTGGACCACAGCAAGTATCACCCTGGAAAACGAGACTGGTGAGAACACAGCTGCTGCTGTCACAGACAAGAAAGAGGTACAACTTTACCAGCACTTTCACTAGCACTAGAGAAACACTTCTTTTGCTGTTTCATTCCCCCTCCTTCCTCTAGAAATTCAAGACCACTGCTGCCAACAGGCATCAGAGGTTACTGGACATTGCTCATTTCTCTGCACCCCTGGCTTCTGTCTCAAGGTCTATAGCATGCACAACTGACTGCCCGTGCCGGGTCACACGCCTGTACCTCATCTGTAAGGGAGGCTGGGAAAGCAAGTTTGTGACGATTTTAGCTTCTAGAATGTGAGTTGGGCTATATCTTCTATGAAGAGTCAAAAAGAAAGGAATTCCACAAACAAAGGAAGCTTGTTTAGATGTTAAGCAGTCAAAAAAAACCAAACAAACAACAAACAACTCTGATATACAGTAATTCCATATTTACTTGTATTTTAGGTGGGGGAGATGGCCTCTTTGGAACAGCTGTCTGGCTCTGTTGGGACTAGAACAGGTGACCTGAGATCCTGCTGTGGTAGTTAGGTTCAGATGTCAACTGGGCTAGGTGATGGTGCCTAGTTCTGTTGCTGTGGACTTGAATCATTAGCATGTGAAACTCATCTATGGCTGATTACATCTGCAATTGGCTAAGGGGAGTGCCTTTCACAATGAGTGATGTTTAATTTAATTAGGTGGAGGCTTAAAAGAGAGAGGTCAGCAGACCGCTCAATGAAGCGCAGCCATACCTCATCTCAGCCCTCCCAGCTCAGCCCAGACATTTGGAGATGCAGAAAGAAATAACCCCGAGGAAAGCTGGTGGAACCCAGAAGCCAGGAGAGAAGAAGGCCAGCAGGAACCACCCTGTGCCTTCCCACTGACAAGAGAACCTCAGATGAAACTTAGCTGCCTTTCCTCTGAAGAACTGTAAGTTTTTAACTAAATAAATTCCCTTTTATTAAATGCCAATCCATCTCTGGTGTGTTGCATTCTGGCAGCTTTGGCAGACTAACACAGATTTGGTACTAGAGAACTGGGGTGCTGCTGCAGTTTGCAAATACAACATGCTGGAATGGGTTTTTGAATGGATAAGGGGAAGATTCTCGAAGAGTTGTGAGGAGCTTGATAGAGAAGGCCTGGAGTGCTTCAAAAAGACTCTTTGTAGACTGCAAAGGTACCTCTGATAAGGCTTTAGACAGAAACTGATAGTCATGAAAATTCTGGGCTTCCAGAAAGTGAGACCCCAGTGAATAGGCCCCACGCGAGGATTAAAGCAACCATGGAAGCAACCAGCCATTTCAGAGAAAGCCAGGATTGGAGACTGAGTTATCCAGAAAGGATTTAAGGTCTGGAGCCAGGAAAGCAGACCAACCCACACATGTGGAAAGGGTGAGTTTGCCCTGGAAGCAGAGGGTGGGCCTTCTGTGTCATTGTTCAGGAAACGTACCACCTCAGGCCTTGGAGAGGGTGAAGTGCGTAAACTGGGGATTGTGGGGAGCCACCCTATTATTCTGGATGGGTTGAGTGTGTGCCCCAGAGTTGGCAGAGAGCCTGGGTGCAGGCCCAATGCTTGGAGAGGGTGGAGCCGAGAAAAAGGTGGTCTCTTCAATGTCCTCCAATGTTGCAAACTCCACGCCAGCGTTTGGAAAGAGTAAGGCTGCCACACAGACTCTTGGAAAGGGTGGGACTGCCACTTGCTAAAGCCCTGATGATAAATGACTTTCAGACTTGAAAACCTAATGGAGTTTGCTCTGAAGGTTTTCAGAACTGCTTGGGTCTGGTGATGGCTGTTTTCCTTTTAAGTTTTCCCTATGGCAATGGAAACATGCATCCTACGACTACCCCTCCTTTGTATATTGGAAGCAGGTAACTTGTTATGAGTTTCACAGGTCCAGAACCAGAAGAAAATCTTTGCCTTAGGACAGACCATGTCTTTAACAGACTTTGATGAGATTTTGTACTGGTTTTAACTTTGTATTGTAACTGAAATGGTTTAAGGCTTTTGTAATATTGTAATGGAGTGAATGTATTTTGTATATGGGAAAAACATGTCTTTTTAGGGTCCAGAGGGTAAAATGTGCTGATTTAAAAGTTTTGTTAGGTATCCTAGAAAACACATTTTAATCCTGACCCAATCTTGAGGAGCAGCCCTCTCTATTAATCCTGATTCAATAATGTAGGTTGGAATCTTTTGATTAGATTATCTCCAAGGAGATGTGGCACACCCAATCAGGATGAGTCTTGATTAGTTTACTGTTAAAAGAGGAAACATTTTGGAAAGGGTCTGATATGACAGAAACGACAGAAGCATCAGAGCTGACAGAGACTTGACAATAGAGCTGACACAGATGCAGACCCCTGGAGAACAGAGACACAGATGTCCGGAGATGCTTGGAGCCCAGCAGACATCGCCATGAGATGCTAAGTAAGCCAGAGCCTGGAGAGAGCCAAGGGAAGCCAAGAAATGAAAGCCAGCCCTGGAGAAGTAAAGTGAGGAACCTCCACAGGAACAGAGGCTGAAAGCAATGGAACCCAGGAGCAAGGGACCAGCAGATGCCAGCGACACGACCACCCCACTGACAGAGGTGTTCCAGACTCATCAGCGTTCCTTAAATTAAGGTATTTTTCCCTGAATGCCTTAGAACTGTAAACTTGTAACTTAAATTCCCCTTTACAAAAGCCATTCCAGCTTTGGTATATTGCATTCTGGCAGCTTGCAAACTAACACACTTGTCTCTGCCCAGCTTGCACGGTAGGCTTGGGAAACCTGTCTCTAATCCAGAATCCACAGGGTGGAGAGCCTTACAGGGAGAGGCTGTGGAACTATGTCAAGTATGACTGCACTCAGAGAAAGGCGGGGATGGCAGGAAGAGTAATCTCTCCCTAGGAGCCAGATGAAACGGTTTCTAGATATGCCCTCTTCCTTATGGAAAGCACACATTCGTCTCTATTTCTATTCCCACCTGCCTCGGCATTATAACATAACCACAAGATGACCTTTTCTTTTTAAATTTCATTAGCTATTTTCAAAGTACACTATGTACGAACTGTTTGTATGTACAGTTTTCTCAAAGAAAATATTTTAAAATATTAAAAAAAGAGATTTAAGGTCTCCCACTTTGAATGCTCCCAGAAAACAATGATGGCTAAGAGAAATTATACATGTTCCTATTTATAAATACACATTATTATAGAATATACAGGCACAATTACAATTTATGAACTAAAACAGGGTTGAGCCATGTATCTGAACCCTGTTCCTGAATACAGAATTTGAAACTGCAGGGACAATTTACCTAGCTGTGCCACTTCACTGCCATTCTGGAGAGGTCACATGGAAGCTGTCCACTCCTGTTGAGCTCCCAGATATTTCCAATTATAAGGACAGAAAGAAATGATGCAGGGACAACTACCTCTGTAGCCTTGTTTTACCCGTGTGCTCTCATTTCTAAAGGAGGCCTGATTCTCGCCGCCCTCTATGACTTGGGGTCTACGGGGACAGACCTGGACATGACAGCCAGAATGCATGACAGCCTTCCAAGGGATCTTTACTCTCTCCAGTCCCACCTCCCCCATTTTAAAGTTATGTGTGCTAAATAAAGACAAACTGGAATTTAAAAAGAAATTAAAACTGCATCTATTCCCATAAAAAAGTTTTTTTAAGTACATAGATTATAAATAATCACTTCAGAATAATCAGAAAATACTGAAGGCAAAAGGGGAAATAATGTAAATCACAAACAAAACCCTACTGCTCAAACAACTTTTGCTCCTATTTCAATATATTCCAGCCTGTCGTCTCCACCTCCCCACACATGACTCCACCCAGGTTGGGAAGTGCCCAGAGGCAGCAGCCGGGACTGCTCCCACTTCCCACTGGGGACAGACTATAAAACCTCTCACAGCAGTGAGACAGCATCCCACCTACACTCAACCAAAAACACAAGCCCAGAGGACCCACGGCAGGACCTGAGTTGTGAGGCGAGGTGGACACAAAGGGAAGCAAAGAGGAGTTTCCAAAACGAAGCATCAGGGAAGAACTGCAAAATCTTCCTAAAAAGCAGCAAGTAGCCAGGAAAAAACATCTGAATCAACTGTTTTGGGACATGGGGACAGGGGGGGTATCTCAAGGTCCAGGTCAGAGAGGGACGAGGAATCTGGGAAAATGTAGACAGAGACTGTGTATCCAGCCCTGGGTATGGGCGCCCATCCCTCACCCTGGAGGGAAATGGCAGCTGGAGGCCCCATTCTTGCCTGGGGAACAGCTGCAGACTGGGGAGCTGGGGAATACCATGCCACAAGGAAAGTATGCCCCACATTCAACCAAATTTTGACCAGCGAGGGCCTAGGAACCCACAGTTTCTGCCCCACCCTGTCAGATGCTGAGAGGGCTCCAGGAGGTAGGCAGCTTCTGAGGACAATTATGTCACTGGACAGTATTATCTGCTGGGCAGACCGGAAGCTCCAGGGGAGCTGTAGGGCTTTGCAGAGCCTCTCCACACCCTGTTCCAGCCCCATGGGGCTGGACTACCGGCAAGGGTGTCGGGCCCTGCTCTGCCTGAGGAATACGGATGACCAAACTGTCAAAGCAACGTCCTAATACAAACCAAGGAAATGATGAAACCTTAGACGAGAGAGAGAAATCCAAAACCCACCAAGATCTTCAGATCAGCAAAAAGCCACAAGGCATCCTAAAACTCTCAAGAATAAGTGACCCAATCAAAGGAACAGATCAAAATGTTGGAGGAGATACAGAAGCTAGAACTAATCAAAGATGTGCAAATCATCTCCAGAATCAATTCAAAGAAATGAAGGAAAATGTGTATAAAGAGATAAGGGAGAAGATGCAAGAAGAGCATAAAGACGTTGAAAGAATACATACAAAATTAACAGATTTAATGCAAATAGGTCACTGTTGATGAAATTAAAAATATACTATAGACACAACAGCAGATTTGATAAGAGAAGAAACAGTGAGCTAGAAGAAAGATTACTGAATTTAAGCAGACAAAAAAAAATGGAGAGAAAAGTGAAAAATTTGAGCAGGGTCTCAGGGAAATGATTACAACACAAAGCACACAAATGTACGCATCATGGTGTCCCAGAAGGAGAAGGGAAAAGGGCCCGAAGAATACTCCCAGAAATAATGGCTGAAAATTCCCCAACCCTTATGGAAAGGCATGAATATGGAAATCCAAGAAGTCTAACATACAAACAGAACAAATCTGAACAGACCCACTGCAAAACAGAGCAGGAATCTGGTTCTGGAAAGGGTTTTTTATTTTCACTTCTTAACAGCTCATTAGCTAGAAGTGCCACCACTCTCAAGCTCCAGCACTATTCCAGGTAAGGGTGGAATTAAGGCATGTCTGAAAGACAAAGTAAATAGGTGAACCAGGTTAATTCCCTAAAGCCTGTATCTTCCCCCAAGAAAAGGGGGAGGAGCCTGGCTGAATTCTCCTTTAGAGAATTCAGGCTGAGGGGCTAGAAAACAGAAGTAACCTAAACCCTCAATCTACCTCTTCTCTGTCTCAACCACACCCCAGCACAGAGAATCTGCTGAAGTTAAAGGCACCGCATCACTTTATGCTGGTGGGACCTGAAGGCAGACAAGCACCACATACTGGGCAGGACAGGAAAAACACAGTCTAGAGGCTATACAGGAAAGTCTGTCAACCTGCTGGGTCTTACCCTGAGGGAAAACTGACGCAGGCGACTACTCCCTCCTACG
>PVIY010014136.1:0-57101 GCA_004026745.1 Myrmecophaga tridactyla | reverse complement strand
AAAGAAAGAAAAGAGAAAGAAAGAGACTGGTAGTTAGGTTCAGGTGTCAACTTGGCCAGGTGATGATGCCCCATTGTTCTGTTTCTGTGGACTTAAATCATCAGCATGTGAAATTCATTTTTGGCTGATTACATTTATGGTCAGCTAAGTGAAGTGCCTTCTACAATGAATGAGGTTTAATTTAATTAGCTGAAGGCCTAAAAGAGGTCAGAAGAGAGCATACCTCATCTCAGCACTTGAAGCTCAGCCCAGACATTTGGAGATGCAGAAAAGAATTGCCCTGGGAAAGCCTTGGAATCCAGAAGCTAGGAGAGAGGCCAACAGATGTCAGTGTGCTTCCCATAGACAGAGAAACTCAGATGAAAGCTAGCTAACTTGCCTCTGGAGAACTATAGATTATTAACTAAATAAATCCCCTTATTAAAAGCCAATCCATCTCTGATATGTTACATTCTGGCAGTTTTAGCAAACTAAAGCAGACAGACAGACAGATAGACAGATAGATAGATGGATGGATAAACTGTTAAGGTCAGGTTAGATGAGATGAGGACAGGTTCAGATAGTAGAGTATATGTGTTGGCAGATGTGGGTAGAAGTTCTCTTCGTATTTCTCCAGTTTTCTCAGCAAAACAAGAATCAAGGTCTTCTTTGGAAGCAGGAGTGTTAGAGGTTAGAGGAAAGAAGAGAAGGGGATATGGTGATCTTGGAGAGAAGAAAAGTGAATAAATGTGGGAAACATAGAACGATTACTTGACAATCTTGTTCCGTTTGTGGTTGTAAATGTGAAATGAGAGAGTCAGCATGATTAGGGGTTTTCTCTCCACCCATATTCACTTGCTTGGATGCACACATAAAAGAGGTGGTATTCTAACCAGCTGTAGGATTTTGGCAGACAACTACACTGAAATTGCAAGGAAGAGAAGGTATATGCAAGGTCATGATTAGAATGTTGAACTACAGATTATAAACTGGGTAACGAGAGATGTGAGAGGCATGAGGAGGGTGAATGACAGTGGAAAGATGGTAGAATCATTTAACTGAAAGTCCTGGTAGGGTCCAAACATTGGACTTGGTTACTGTTTTGGTTTGTTAATGCTGCTGGAATGTAATACACAAGAAATGGTTTGGCTTTTATAAGGGAAATGTATTAAGTTATAAGTTTACAGTTCTATGGCCATAAAAATGTCCAAACTAAGGCATCTAGATAAAGATACCTTGACACAAGAAAGGACTGATGACAGGGTTTCTCTGGCAGCTTGGAAGGCATAGGGTGATGTCTTCTAGCTTTCTCTCCAATCTTCTCATTTCAGAATGGCTTCTTCAAGGGCATTTCTTTTTTGCATCTCCATACATCTCTCTCTGTGTTGGCTTTTAAGCTTTTTTCAAAATGGTTCCTTTTCAAAGGACTTTAGTAAGTGACCCACTTTGAGTGGCTGGAGACATATCTCCATGCTAAGCATCTAATCAAAAGGTCCTTCCCACAATTTGGTGGGTCACATCTCCATGGAAACAGCTTAATCAAAAAGATCCCACCCAACAATGGAAAATTAAGGAACATGGCTGTTCTGGGGTACACAATAGTTTCAAATCAGCACAGGCACTAAATCTAAAGAGATAGGAAGGAGAGCAGAGAGGTAGAAAGTGAACTTATGGAGATGTGTGATTACTGATCATGAAAACAGGGTATGAGCATAGGAGTGGGCACAACACATGAGGAGAAGACCATGGATAATGAGCAGGTAAGAAACCAAAGGGTTAGTGTATTGGAAGGATTCGCTCATTGATTAATCAAATTATCTTGGGTGGTATTATGTACCAAGCACCATGTCAAGTCTTAAGGATGCTTGGAAGGGTAAGACACATTCTCTGTCTGGGTAAGGGTAAGACACCATCTCATGCAAAAAACAGACACATAATGATAGAATGATGTGATAGGTAGTAATATCCTGGGTTCTCTTGAGAAAAAGTAATGACTGGGCTCTTCTGTAATTACCAGGCAAGTAGATGTACAGGGGAGAGACTCAAGACAGGGAAGGCAGAGGAAGGGGAATCACTGTTTTTTTGGTATCAATCTTGTGTTAAGAAAAATCTGCAAATTACATATGTGGTACACTGATTTTTTAAAAATTAAGAAATAATAAAACTTAACTTGTATGGTCAGTTTACATGAACACCACAGTTACATGGAATCTTGAATGGACCATGAGATCTTGTCGGTTTATACAGGTTAGTTTGATGCTCTGATATATCCCAGAGTAATTTGGGCAGAGAAAAAAAAGTATTTGCAAAGTCCCCTTGGGAGACTGGGGAGAATGGAAGAAATATTAAACTTCCCCATCTGGGGAATTCCTGATATTCTCGTAGGCAGTGGGGACAAGCAATTCAATAGGCTGAGCCCTCAACCTTGGGGCTTGCCCCTATAAAGCTTATTCCTGCAAAGGAGAGGCTAAGCCTACTGATAATTATGCCTAAGTGTCACCCCCAGAGAGCCTCTTTTGTTGCTCAGATATGGCCTCTCTCTCTAACCAACTTGGCAGGTGAACTCACTGCACTGCCCTCCCCCCTACATGGGACATGACTCCCAGGGGTGTAAATCTCCCTGCCAATGTGGGACCTGACTCCGGGAATGAGCCAGGACTCAGCATCATTGCAATGAGAAAGGCTTTTTGACCAAAACGAGGAAGAGAAAAATGAGACAAAATAAAGTCTCAGTGGCTGAGAGATTTCAAATAGAGTTGGGAGGTTATCCTGGAGGTTATTCTAACACATTATGTAGATATCCCTTTTTAGTTTATGGTGCATTGGAGTGGCTAAAGGAAGTATTGTCTTCCAGTAGCCTTGATTCTTGAAGAAGACTGTATAACCATATAGCTTTTACAATGTGACTGTGTAATTATGACTATCTTGTGTCTGATGTTCATTTTATCCAGGGTACAGACCAGTGAGTTAAAAAAAAAGTTAAAAAAATAAATAATAGGGGAAGATAAAGGGTAAAAATTGGTTAGATTGAAATACTGTGGGTCAGTGAGAGGGTGGGGTAAGTATGGGATGTATTGGTTCTTGTTTTTCTTTTCTGGAGTGATGCAGTTGTATCATGGTATAGAATATAACTATGTAATGATATGTGAGCCACTGATTGTATAATATGATTGGACTGCACATGTGTGGATATTTCTCAATAAAAATAGTTTTCTTTTAAAAAAAAAAAAGAAACAATAATACCTTGGGTCCACCATTGGTAATTCTGATTGAGTAGATCCAGGGTGTAACCTAGAAACCTACATTCAGTCAAGCTCTCCAGATGATTCTGATTCCCAAATGAGTCTAGTAAGCATTAGAACAGTTGACTGGCTCTCATTCAATAATTATATTTTGGATTGGCCACTCATGCAATCTCTGAGACTGGGTTGGAGTCAAAGATGACCATCATGATGTTGTATGACCCCTGAGCTTGCCATGAGGCTTGCCATGATGGGGCCATGTTGATTTTGCTCATCACTGCATCTCCGGCACCTAGTTGAGTGGTATGCACATGGGAGATACTTGATAAAGATTTGCTGATACGAATTTTAAAAGCCAATCTTGACTCAGTTTATATATTCTATTCTTGGGAAAGGAAAAAGGAATGGCCAAAGAGTGGCTATTCTGCTCTACGGGTCTGAGCTCTGTCTGGGGGTGAAGGACTTCGAACAGATGCTGCATGGATGCTGATCTTCAAGCTAGGAATCCTGCCTGCCAAATAATCTTGGACCCATTAATATTTTGTATTCTGGCAATTTAAATTAGTGGTCCCTCCTCCTTGGGAAAGAATGAAGTGCCAAAAGGAGAGACAGAGGCAGCCCTGGTGTGGGAAGCTGGGCTGAAGTCCCTCTTCCCATTACCAATGCAATGAAGCAGAGTTGCAGAAGAATTTAAGAAGGGAGCATCATTTGGGATTTTCTGTGGCTAGTTCTTCCTTGTTGCATAATGGTCAGAAAAAGAGCTGGGCTCTCTAAGTTTTGCTTACATTTATTAAAATACAAAAAAAAAAAAATCCAGAAAGGAAAATGTTTAATGGTTGGAGTTAGGAGAGCATTCACAAATAAATACTTACCATACAGGTAGATGGATCCTATAATACAGATGTATACAAAAGAACTGGTTCCTAATTTTAATTTCGCCAGAGACGCAAATGGGCATTAACATTAAAATTGCTTCTGAGTGGAAAGGACATTCTAGGCAGAGGTAACAGCTGGGACAAAGGGGCCAAATCTTGACATGGGGTGGCAATTTTAGAAAACTACAGGTGAGTTATTCTGAGGACTGGAGCTAAACTTGGCCTTCTATTGGAGTTTGGCCTTAGCAGCTCCATGCTAACATCATCTGATGACGTTACAAATCACTTTGATCTCTTTCTGTCAATTCCCATCAAAATCACTTTCAGATTAAATTGCAATGACTACTTTGCAGAAAAAAAAAGGTCTTAAACTTTGATTCCTTATGCTCACTTTAAAACTCCAAATCTCTTGATGCTTTCCCTTCTGCCCTGAGCTTATATTGAAGCAATTTCTTTTCCCTCTTGTTTTTCAGTTCAAGGCACCTGGGAAGTCTTTGCTTGATAAAACTGAAGTTAATTGATTTCTCCATTGTCCTCTGACCATCCATTACCTGAGAAATAGGAGAGACATCTGGTTTTACAGGCAGAATCACCATTCTCCAGAGACTCAAGGTGGCAGGGAAATCTCATATTACTTTTCAACAGCATGACAGATATCTTTCTTTCTGTATTTGACCCAATTTGAAAAATTTCAAGTTTCTAAGAATATAACATTTCCCAAAATTACAGTTTTGTTGTAGGATCAGAGTGAAGTAACCTCTTGCACTATAGCCCGGACATTAAAAGGTGGATTAGTTTTTCCGCTATTAGATCCACCAACAAAGTCACTGATTCACATGCTGTGACTCTGTTACTTCAACTCTCTGAGTGCCTGAATTATACAAACGTAACACTCTCCATTCAGACATCTAGGATGGGGATCTCAGATGCATTTTTTATTTCTTGTCCTTCCTTACTCCTCAAATCCCTGCTATCAAATTTAGGCAACTGGGGGTGCAACAGTAGTTCAGGGGGATGCATTGGTAGTTCAGTGGTAGAATTCTAGCCTGCCATGTGGGAGACCCGGGTTCAATTCCTGGCTGTGCACAAAAAAATAATTGAAAAAATTTTTTTCAAGAAATGGCTCTGCAATAATGGGATATTCACATGGAAAAAGAATGAAATGTAACCCCCAACGTGCAGTACACACAAAAAAAATTCAAGTGGTGCTATTTGAGAAACATCTTCCCATCTCCTTTTTCTGTGCCTTCCTTCAATAGATGCTTACTGAATGCCTCATGTTAGGGGACAAGATCTCTCCCGTGATTGCTTTCTAACCCACCTTACAGCAGGCTTTAGAGCTCAAATGGACACAAAAGCTGGGCAGGTGCTGTGACATGAGCTGATAAGTGGAAGGGCCAGGGGCTGGTAGTGGTCCCCTTGACTTCCTGGGCAGGCTGCTTGCTCATCTCACCACCATTTACCTCCATATTTCAAATCAAGATAATTATTCAGCTGCTCATATATATTTTTAACATTATCTATTGACTCTCTCCTTTCAAAAACGAGGATTTAGATATCTGATTCCTTCTATGCAAACTGCATTCCTCCATCTTGTCCTCCTACCACAGAAATATCACATTAATATAATTGTATAAATAATATTCTAGGTAAGCCAAGTATTGTTACTATGACTTTCTTTCCTGTGAATGGCTTTTTATTGCCCCGGGAGCTAATAATTGTCTATTTTTTTTCATTTGTTTAGTTTTCTACGTAATTAGCACTAATTCATATCTAGACTCACTGTTAAAGTTTCAAATGCCTCTTGATGGGCTTAAAAATGGGTAATTTACTAGTTTCTGTTTTTACTTGGAGATATCCTTCCTGAATTTTCTGCTTTCCTGCTTCAGTAGGGACTGGTTGCTTCCTAAGCCTGTTATACAACTTTCCCTTGGGATTTCCATGAAAATATCCTAGGAATACCCTTCAACTATCTCATATACTGAATTCCCTATGTTTTGTAGCCCATATCTTTCTACTATTTTTTTTGTTTAATCCACTACTTTGTTGCATTGGTGAAGAAAGAACACATGAAAGGTAATTTTTTAAAGATCTTGTTTGTTAGAAAGATGGATATTTGATTGGGTATGGAACTCTAGATTGGAAATCATTCTCTTTCAGACTTTGGAAGGTATTGTCTTATGTTGTACAAGATTGCTGTTGAGAGGTACGGGGTCCTTTTGATTTATTGATATTCTGTGTGATTTGTGTCTTCCTTCTGCAATACTTTAGAATATAGTTCATTCAATATGAAAACTCATGTCCCTCATTTATGAAAATGTCCTTGCTTTCTTTCTTTGATAAGATTCTAACATTTTATTGAGACTCTTTATCTAACATACATCTCTGGGGAAAGGAAATGCTGATTTCTTCACCAGTAAGTGGTAACTCATTTACGTTACTACTCATTATTGTACTAGAGGTATTAGCCAATACTGTTAAATAAGATAAATCAATTAGAAGCATAGGAATGGAAAAAGAAGAAGTAAAATTGTCTCTATTTGCAGATAATAGAATGCATACAAAGAATCAAAGAAAACATCAAAGAATCAATAATAGAACCAACTCAATTCAGTGAAATAGCAAGATATAAAATTGATAATAAACAGAGGACATAATGGTAGAGAAAGCTCCATTTACAATAGCAACTAAAATACTTAGAAATAAACTTAACTTACAAGAGAAAGAAATTTAAATTTTTTGCAAAACTTACAAGAGAAAGAAATTTATATACTCCTGAAAGATATAAAAGAAGCTTTGCAGGGAAGGAAAGTAAATCCATCTTCTGAGTAGATGAATATTCCAGTAAGAAAAGGCATTGTTAGAAAGGCATTGTTAGAAAAACCATTCATGATGGAAATAGTATAATGTAATCATTCTTCTACAAATCATAGGCTAATGTCCCCAGAGAATGGTTCCATATCAAGGACCAAGTGTTGGTTTCTGCTACTGCAGTGGTTGTAGTCAGATCAGCCTTGGTGAATGGAAGTCCTGGCTGCTGAGCATAATTTCCATCAACCGTGACATGAGGCCACTTTTTTCATGAACCCATTGGACAATGACAGGAGTGGTGGGGAAAAGAGATTGATTGATGTCCACCCAGCATGTCATTCAATCCACTTGATTACTAAAATCTCTCTCCTGAGGTCAACTTTTGGTGAGAGCATTCACATACTATAAAAATATCTTTATACGCTGTCCCTGTTAGAAGAATACCTCCAAAAACCTCTTCCCCAGGCTTTCTCATCACCAATTTTCTAATTATGTTACCTCCAAGTCACTGACCATCTAAACAAAGCTTTATAATTATAGCTATGAATCAATGTAGACGCATACCTCTGTGCATGTCTCCTTCCAGGTAAAATGAACAATCAGGTGCACTGTTCAAAATTCAATGCACAGGTAGGTGCAGGCAGGAGGATTTGCTTTCACCACTGTCCCTCTGAGCCACCTCAGAATGAAGCTACTGGGCGGGCCACGGTGGTTCAGCAGATAAGGATGCTTGCCTACAATGCCCGAGGACCCGGGTTCGATTCCCGGTGCCTGCCAATGTTAAAAAAAAAAGAATGGAGCTACTGTATTGTACCTGTTCACTTTTGGGTGGTGCCAGCATATCATATAAGGCCCAGTTAACCAAGGCTGAGATTTGTCTCTCTCAGTCAGTTAGTCATTGGGAACTCCCCATGAGGCCATATGTACACGTTGAGAGGAAGAAAGCAATGCAGCAGAGTAGAGAACATGAGAATCTGGACCTCTTCCTCATGCACCTTCTGCTTGCCTTCAAGGCCTGCTTGAGCATCATCACAGACATGCCACTTTCATTGGATGTTGAAGTGCTGCCTGCACCCCTGACTTTATTCCTAGGTGGGTTATACATCACCACCCAGTTCATGATGGGTAGCTCAGGTCACCTGGTAAGTAGAGGATTCATGGCATTGATGCAGTCTTTGCTAAGTCCTCAAGCAAAAGCTGTTTCTCAGAAGAGAGCAGTTATCACAGAGACTGGCAGGGATTTGCTTCAAAATCCTAAGGGTCTCAGTTGTGATTGTCGTAGAGGGGGCTGCCAAATATTTCAAACAGCATCACTATCTGCCATGGACCCTTTAAGCATCATCAGATGTGCTGTATCTTAGGGCCCAAGTGGTTAAACAATTTATATGATAGCCTGGACCTGTTGCAGAGCCTTCTCATGTTCTGGGTCTCACTCAAAACTGGAAACTTTTCAGTTCACTCAGTCAATAGACCCAAGTGAGGGACCAGGAGATATTCTGTCTTTTTCTTAATGGTAGAAAAGACCAGATGCAGCAACTTGCCCTTTATCTTAAAAGAGATCTCTTGATAAGTCCCGGACCACTGGAGCCCTAGAAATTTCACCAACATGGCAGACCCCAGAAGTTTTGTTGGATTTATTTACTACTCCCTCACATGTAGCTGTCTAAAGTAGTTGCTACATCTTGCTCACAAAGTCCAAACAGCATGATATCATCAATGTGATGGACCAGCATGATGTCCTATAAAAAAGAAAAGACAATCAATTTTTCTGCAGACTCAGTTATAACCTAAGACTGCAGAGTTGATATATCCTTGAGGAAGGACAATGAAAGATGTGTTTCTGGCTTTACTAGCAGAAAGAAAATTGCATTTGGCAGTCTTTACTAACAGATAGAGAGGGAAAAAAACATTCACCTATCAATAGCTGCATATCAGGTGCCAGATGATGTGATAATATACTCCAGACAAAAAACACACCTTGAACAGTAGCTGCAATTGAGGTTACCACCTGATTAAATTTGAAGTAAACTTCTGTAATTCTCTAAGATCTTTCTATACACACCAGATAGATAAGTTGAATGGTTAAGTGGTGGGAGTCATTACCCCTGCATGTTTCAAGTCCTTGATGGTGGCAGTAATCTATGCAATTCCTCTAAGAATACAATATTGTTTTTGGTTTAATATTTTCATAGGCTGACAGATCTAGTGGTTTCCACTTTCTCTTTACTACCGTAGTAGTAGCCCTCCCTCCATGAGTCAGGAAATCCTTAGGTATTCTGCCATTTGCTGAGTGTGTATACCACAACTTGCTTTTCAGAACTGGGGAAATAACCACAGGGTGGGTTCTGGGACCTATTGCAAAATAGGCTTGAGCTGAAATCACATTGATCACTTCACCTTCCTAAGACCCTGTTCTGACTGATGGATTAGAATGACATTTTGGGTATCCAGGAATTAGTGTCAGTTCAAAGCCAGTGTCTGGTAATCCCAGAAAAAAAATATGATTATTTCTCTTTCCCTAATACATGGTCACCTTGTTAAAAAGCAGGAGGTCCCTTTGTGGAAGACTGGAAAAAATATTAACAGCAAAGCAAGGTCCCTTTTTTGGCAATGTGGCAGGGTTCTCCCTCCAGGGGACCTAGCCTTTCCTTCATCCAAAGGCTTCGGGATCAGTAAATTGGTTCAAGTCTGAGAATTGATTGAAGGACCATGACTCCGTTTTGATCATTAGATCTAACTTCTGATCATTAGCTCTAGAGTGCTTCCACTTATACAAATCAAATAAGACATTAGTAGGATGCTATATTAGGGTTCTCCAGAGAAACAGAATTAACAGGAAATATTCGCAAATTTAAAATTTGTAGGGCAGGTTATGAAGCTGACGATTCTGATGGAGGGTCTGGACAAACTCCACAGGAGAGGCTTGCTGGCTGAAGCAGGAAGAGAGCCTATCTCTTCTGAATCCTCCTTAAAAGGCTTCCAGGGATTAGATTAAGCATCACTCATTAAAGATGAGACTCCCCTTGGCTGATTACAAATGGAATCAGTTGTGGATGTAGCTGACGTGATCATGATTTAATTTTATGAAATGCCCTCATAGCAACAGACAGGCTAGCACTTGCCCAACCAGACAAAAGGTACCACCACCTGGCCAAGTTGACATATGAACCTTACCATGTCAGTCCACCCCTTGTCAACTTGGCAGCTACACATATCACCTTAAACCATATTTAATTTCTAAATAGAAAACAATAGAAGACACATTTTTTTTCCTCACCCAACAATACTCAACTGTCCTGCATATAACTGGAAACACATTAATTCTCTCCAGAATAGGGTGCAAGTCCTTGGGTAATATTAATTCTTAAACTTGATATCTTACAACTTAAATAGTATAACATAAACAAAATGGCATTACAGTCTTTGTTTCTGTAACTGATCACATGGCCATAGTTCATATTTATCACTACCTTCTTCCACTACCCATGACATGTTCCCTTTACCCTTAGCAAGCACTTCAGCTGGCCATGGTTCTTTGCCTGGTGGGGTGACACAAACCTTTATTCCTGAAGTTTCAGAGCCATTGGTAGCCCTGCCTGGATTGGGTTGTTGCAGTTTTCCATTGATTTTAATCACAGGGCATGGTGGTACTAAAAGACACCCTAAGGGATCGCCTATATTCCAGGAAAACTCTTCTTTACCACCAATGTATACTTGCAGTCCTATTTCCCCATGATAGTCAGGGTCAATCACCCCAGCCAGTAATGCAATCCCCTTCTTGGCTTGTTGATCCAGGAGCATGAGTAGCCCAAAGTGACCAGGTGGCAGTCTTAGATTCCATTCCAATGTAATCATTGCTGTTTCTCCTGGTGGAAGCACTCCCCCTTTTAGAACTAAAACCTGTAGACCATGAGAGCCTAGGGTCGCAGGGACAGGAAGCAAAAATTTTCCTAGTGGATCACTAGGGGTAATAGTGAGTTGTGCCACTCCCATTTCCACCCCTTGGTTCCTGGACCCATGGATCCTGGCTATGGAAGAAAAAGCACCATACAGCAGATGCTGATTCAGAGCATACATAGCTTCCTGGAGCACATTACCCCAGCCCTTCAAGGTATTGCCACCTAGTTGGCACCATAATTGAGCTTTCAAAAGGCCATTCCACAGTTCTATCAATCCAGCTGCTTCTGGATGATGGGGAGCATGGTAAGATGAGAGAATTCCATGAGCATGTGCCCATTCCTGCACTTCATTTGCTGTGAAGTGTGTTCCCTGATCAGAAGCAATGCTGTGTGGAATACCATGACAATGGATAAGGCATTCTGTAAGCCCACAGTGATAGTTTTGGCAGAAGCATTGTATGCAGGGAAAGCAAATCCTCAAAATATCTGATCATTTCCTTTTCCCCAATGCACAGTTAACCTGGTAAAAGCACATTAGTTTCCTTGGGGAAGGCTTGGAGGAAGATTAACAGTATAGGTTTGTGGCAGTGTAACAGGGTTCTTCCCTATAGGGACCTGGCCTCGCCTTCATTCAAAGGGCTCTGGGTCTGTAAACTGTCTCAAGTCTGGAAATTGATTAAGGGACCATGACTCTATGTTTTTGTAATTCAAGTTAGACTTCTGTTCGCTTGACCTAGAACTCTTGTTTATACAGCTCAAACAAGAATTTAGTAGACTGTCCATCTATTGTATTTCTAGGTACCCCATGATTTACTAGCCAATGCCACAAATCTCTGTGAGTCAGATTATTTTGATGCCTGCTTTGAGTTTGCTGTCTATTATAATAGCCACATCCACCCTGTTTTTGGTGATTAAGTCCTGCCACCTGGCTTCTGCCAACTTGGGATCTGGTCATCCCTATTGTGTTTAAGGATTCCAGCTCAGTGACAGCAGTTCCTGCAGTAACATCTCATCTACAGAGAAGTGCAGCTACAGAGCTCTTCAGGGATGATGGCGCTGGTCCCACAAATTTATTTCTCACTGTTCTCCTAAAAGTTGCATCCTCTGGACATTCCTGATGTGTAAGAGCAGACTTTGCATGATAAATCCACTCTAACATTCCAATCTCTCTAAGCCTCTCGATCCCCTCTTCTATATTACACCAGAGGAGTTCTGGCATTTCAACCTCAGTTAAGGTTGGCCACCTTTTGATCCATGTTTCAACCAACCATCCAAACAAACTGTTAATGCCTTTTCTAACCCCTCGAGCTATAACATTAGATGCAAAATCTCTGCTTAGTGGGACCATATCAATAAATTCAGCCTGGTCCAGCCTTATATCCTTCCCATCATTATTCTACACCCTTAAAATCCATTGCCACATATATTCTCCTGATTTCATTCCATATAGACTTGAATACTCATACAGTTTTTTTGAAGTATAATGAACCTCCTCATGTGTGATATTTTGTACTTCACCTTTAGGGGCCTGATGGGACTTTAGTCTAGTTATAGGTCTGAAAGAAATGAGGGATGGTGGGGGTGGGTCATGAAAAGAATTAGAAATATCTTCCAAGCCATTTGCTTCAGCGCATTCATTTGCAGTTTCATCTGGTGAAACGGGATTAATCACTCTAGGGCTAATCCCTTCAGGAGGAGGTTGGGTGGCCAACTCCTCAAGGCAGGCTGGAGGTGGGGCAGCTATGTCCTCAGGGCAGACTATTACAGGGTTGTCTAGAGAAGGCTCAGCATGACCTAGGGTTTCAACCTCTTCACTGACATCATTGTCAATCCATATGTCGCCATCCCATTTTTCAGGGTCCCACTCCTTTCCAATCAATGCCCTCACTTTAACAGCAGACACCATGCAAGTTTGAGATTTCAGTTTACATTGTAAAGTTGCTACTCTAACAATAAGATTCTAAGTCTGATTTTCAGAGATCTCAAGTCTATCGCTGCAGGAAATAAGATTTTCCTTCAGGACACTCACAGAAACACCTACATCTGTCAGACGGTGCTTAAGCTGCTCATTTGAAGCCTTAATCCCATCCCTTTCACTCATTAATGTCTACAGTGCATCTAACAACAACCAGCCAACATCTCTGTACTTACTATTTCCACAAAACTCCGTAAAGGAGTCAAAAACTTTATCCCCCAGAGCCTGGCTTTGTACAAGTAAAGCATTAGAAGAATCGAATGTTGATATTTTGACTACCTCTTTTGCCAACTCACTCCATGGGTTGGCAATGTCATTCAGCTTACGGGAATCAGAGTTCTTAGTGCCTTTGAGTTCAGTCAGTTTAGAAAACCATTCATTAAAAACCCATTTTTAAGATTCTGTTTCTTAAGAACCACTCCTGGTAACAAGTTGTATTAGTTAGAGCTCTCTAGAGAAACAGAATCAACAGGAAATATTCGCAAATTTAAAATTTATAAAAGTGCCTCACATAACCATGGAATGTAGAGTCCAAAATCTGTAGTGCAGGCTGTGATGCTGACGATTCTGACAGAAGGTCTGGACGAACTCCACAGGAGAGGCTCACCAGCCAAAGCAGGAAGAAAGCCTGTCTCTTCTGAAATCTCCTTAAAAGTCTTCCAGTGATTAGATTAAGCATCACCCAGTAAAGATGACCCTCCCCTTGGCTGACTACAAATGGAATCAGCTGTGGATGTAGCTGACATGATCATGATTTAACTCTATGAAATGTCCTCATCACAACAGACAGGCCAGCACTTGCCCAAGCAAACAGTTACCACCACCTGGTCAAGTTGACATATGACCTGACCATGACAGATGCCCATCGATTTTAGTTTTAGGCATGTCATCATGAACAAGCTGATGGCAAAAATCTGCAATTCATACTGTTCTGCTGACTGTTTGGCTCCTCTGTCTATTACACTGACCATACCTGCCATACCTGTTTTGTCAATGAAGTGCCATTTCTTGGCTCTTGCCACTCAGGAACCCAGGATCCACATTGCATTTTGGGATCCCTGTTCAATGGTAGTGGTGCTTGCTATAATTTCTGACCTTCAGAAAAGAGCAACCACAGGGATACTGAGGTTACCATTACAAATTTATTTCTCACCTCCATGATGAGGAGCATGTCCTCTGTACCATCCTGGGAAGGGTGAACAAGTCTTACATGATAAACTCACCAGAGTATGCCAATCTTCCTAAGCTTTTGAATACCTTCTTTTACAGCATACCTACAGATTCTTCCCTTTCAACTTCATTTTCATATAGGCCACCTTGGGCCATATTTCAGATAACGAACCAAGCAAACTGTCAGAACCCATTCCTAGTGCCTCAGGTTGACATGTTACATCTGAAATCTGTTTCAAGATCCCAATTCTTAAATTTGGGCTCATGCAACTTTATGTCCCTGCTACTTTGGCTCTGCTTTTAAGAACCTATATGAGAGCTCCAGATTTTTGCTAATATCACCTGATCAAATCATGCAAATATTTTGGTATGCTTCACACCTGATTACAGGTCACATTTTGTATCTCATCCTTTGGGGCCAGCTGGCGCTTGAGATGACTACAGGTCTAGAAACCAGGAGAAGTGATGGGCCTGAGCCCTAAGAGGGATCCACAGTGCCTAATAAGGCAACTACCTCAGGTTCTCCAGGCAAATGGGGACTAACTTCCTCAGGTAGGATTGGGAGAGCTGCTTCTCCCAGCAAAGAGGTCACAGCAAAATTTAGAGGTCCAAGGTTCCCAGCTTCACTGGGATGTTCCCATGTGCCCCCTCACCTTAACAAAAGAGATTGAGAATTCAACATGCCTTGTAATTAAGCCACTTGCAGGATTAAACTTTAGATTTGGTTTTCAGAACTCTTGGCCAGAATAAAAGTGTTTCTTTCACATCCAGGAGTGAAAGTCTCCCTGGCGACATGGGAAATGATTCCCAGGGATGAATCAAGCCTTGACACCGTGGAATCAACAACTCCATCCTGACCAAAAAGGGGAAAAGAAGTGTAACTAATAAAGTATCAGCGGCAGAGAGAGTTCAAATAGAGTCGAGAGGCTACTCTGGAGGTTGCTGTTACACAAGCTTCAGGTAGACGTTGCTTCCTATCGTAACCTGCCAACCCCCAACCAGGACCATTCCAGCCAATCCTAAAGAACACTTAGGGCAATAAATAAGATTCCACAAGGGTCACATGTACTAGAGTAACTTTCCAGAAACCTACACCCTCCAGGTGGGTCCTGAAACCTAGCCCAGCCTCTCCAGAGCACCAGATAGTTCCATCTCCCTACCCCCTATTAGTGACAGACCCTTTAAATATCAAAAATTTAGAATGATGATAGCCCAAACACCCCTAAAAAGAGGGATAGAAAGATCGAACGTGATAGTGGAGTTATACCGAGAAGACAGGCCTTAACAAATGAATATGAATGCTGAATCATTAAATTGATATCCCTTTTAATCTCCAGTATTTTACAGCAGTTAGAAGTAAAAACCTAAAATTGTGGAATTGTAACCCATGTCAAACTCTGAAATATGTTCTACAACTAGTTGTGATGCTGTGCTTTGAAATTTATAGCATTTTTTGTATATATGTTATTTTTCACAAAAAAAGAAGGAAAAAAAGTTAATTGTGATGATAAAAAAATATTTAAGCCTTCTAGCCTCCTATATTCTGGAGCAGCTAGAAGGAAAAATTTGAGAGGATCATATGGTAGCCATGACAGACTCTGGGATCTGTCCTGTAACTACTTGTTGAAGAGTTCTTTGAAAACTATTGCTTTTTTATTTCTCTGCTTTGTGTATATGTTATACTATACAATAAAAAAAATGTTTTAAGTGTTTTTTTCAGGAAGTTAGATATTCATACAGCTGTGAATATAATAGTAACTTAATGTCTGTTCTGTTCTTATTTCTTGCTGTGCTGGTTTGAAAAGGTTTATCTACCCTTGAAAAGCCATGTTTTAATCCTAATCAACTTTGTGGGAGCAATGGTTTCTTCTAACCCTTATTCAGTATTTTATGTTGGAAACTTTAAGTGGCTTATCTCCATGCAGATGTGACTCAATCAAGTGTGGGTATTAAACTTGATTAGGTGAAAACATGTCTCCACCCACTCCAGGTGGGTCTTGATTTGTTTTCCTGGAATCCTTTAAAAGAAGCACTTTGGAAAAACCTAGAGAACAAGAGTGAAGGCCTCAATATTCTGAGAGAGCAGAGAAGGATGACAGAATGCTGCAGAACCACAAAGCAGAGAGTCCTCCAGCCAGCGACTTGTTGAGATAAAGAAGGAAAATGCCTCCTGGGGAGCTTCATGAAGCAGGAAGCCTGGAGAGGAAGGTAGCAAACGATGCTGTGTTCGCCATTTGCCTTCCCAGCTGAGAGAGAAACCCTGAACTTCATCGGCCTTCTTGAACCTAAGTATCTTTCCCTGGATGCCTTAGATTGGACATTTCCATAGACTTGTTTTAATTGGGACATTTTCTTGACCTTAGAACTGTAAACTACCAAGCTATTAAATTCCCCTTTCTAAAAGCTGTTTCGTTTCTGGTATATTGCATTCTGGCAGCTAGCAAACTAAAACACTTGCCTAAGGCTCTCTTGAGAATACTGGGGTGTGATACAGCTGATTGGCAGGGCAAGATGATGATTCTTATTTCCCAAAGTCTCACACTTACTCCTAATAAGGGCATGTGGTTTGATGGTCATTATCAGCATAGACAAATTCAGCGGATTCATCTAATTGTCAATTGAATTCTGCAGGTGATGAGTCACAGGACAATATCTGGGAGAAGTGGTATATTGCCTTCTCCCACACTTGCAGCATTTTCCACTATTGAAAACATTTCACATCAATTCCAGCACTTGAATTACTCATGAAAACCCACTATGACAGAGTTTCTCTAGATTAAAAAATCAAGGTGCAGACATATTAAGCAACTTACTAAAAATTATTCAAATATTAAATCCAGGTCCTGTCTTCAAGTGAATGTGATATTTTTAGGACTCAGAACTCATGGGCAGTTTTTTTTTTTTTTCCCCTGTAAATGAGTTTAGTTTCTATCTCAAACTCTATTCATCCTCATATCAGATAATATAATTTAGGCAATCCAGGCAGACACAGTCACTTCTGGGTTTTCTCATTCAATTAAGTACTTCTCTCTCACCTCTTCTGTTTCCTGCCTCTCTGGGACTGGTCTAAATTCAGGGGGATTGCATAGTGTTATGGATTGAATCACATATCCTACAAGACATGTTCAAGTCCTAACCCTGTACTCATTTATAAATAGCATCTACAAAAATCATGTTAGGATGAGGCCAAACTGTATAAGGTTGATCTTAATACAATATGACTGGAGTCCTTACAAGCAGAGGAAATTTAGACACAGAAGTAGGAAACAAAACAAGACAGATAGCCACATGTCAGAGGGAGAGACTGAGTTATGAATCGCTGGCAAACCACCACCAGAACTACAAACTTCAAGGAAAACATGGCCTGATGACCCCTTGATTTTGGACTTCCAGCCTCCAAAACTTTGAAACAATAAATTCCTGTTGTTTAAGTCAACCAGTCCCTGCTATTCGTCATAGCAGCTCTGGTAAACTCAGATGCATGGCATCTGGGCTGGTGGAGTTAGCAAGGTGTCTGGCCCATAGCCACTCTTTGTTCATCTTGGTGCCCACCTCAGTGTCCTGTCCTGCCTGCTTCTAAGCCTGATCAGCCCTCACAGCAGACCCTCTGAGCCTTCTGTGACCCCACCTGGACTCAGGCTGCACAGTTCCTACTACGTTCC
Source organism: Myrmecophaga tridactyla (assembly GCA_004026745.1). Taxonomy (NCBI): domain Eukaryota; kingdom Metazoa; phylum Chordata; class Mammalia; order Pilosa; family Myrmecophagidae; genus Myrmecophaga; species Myrmecophaga tridactyla. Next base: position 39,488 of record PVIY010014136.1, on the reverse strand, counting down.
TTTCTTCAAGGTTCTGGAATGTCAGTCACTCTTCTATGTTCCCCATCTCTGCATGTCACATTTTTTTCTCGGGGACATAGGAAAGCACTTAACCTCTCCCAGTTTCCTCTGTTCACCACAACCCAAATAATTTGAGCAAGTCTAGAAATTCAAAACTAAATCTTACATGATGTAATTTAAAAATATGTCCACGGATTCCTTGATACACCTTCTAGCAAAAACTGGAGACCAATTCTTTTCTTCTTGAATATAAGCCACTCTAGTGACTCAGTTCTAATAAATAGAATGTGGTAGAAGTGGTACTGTGTGACCTCCAAGTCTCGATTACTAAAGAGAATGCAGCTTCCACTTGGCTCTCATTCTCTCTCTCTGGGCACATACCTTTGGAGTCCTGAGCCATCATATAAAAGGTCCTACTACCCTGAGGCCACCATGGTAGTAAGACCACTTGAAGGAGTCACTTCAGTTGCCTTCTCATCACCCCACTTATTGGTAAGGGAGGGATTCCTATCTTCGAGTTTCATGGATGGCTTATCACATAACACCCAACCCTGGACAGATGAGATCAACAGCAGTTTATTGGTACCAAAGACTCACAGTCTGTAGGAAAAGAACATGGTACCATGACAGGTCACAGGGGCTTTGCACTCTGAAACAGAGTAGACAACTTAAGACTGTGGGAGGCAGGCTTTGTGGTAACGAGAGGGTGGGGTGACCCCAAGTTCCCACAGGATGATGTGATTGACTTGACTAAATAGTTCCATGGGTTGGTGAGGAACTGAAACCTACTACCCAGGGATAAGCAGGAATCATGCCTGGTCCCTAGGATAGGGAGAGCTGTTTTGTCAGGAAACCTTACCCACAAGGGAAGAATGGGGAGGAGGCCATTAGAGGCCCACCAATTTTACCAGATGTCAATGCAACATGTGATATTAATTTAAGTTCTTATGCCAAAATCACATAGAAAAGGAGAGGTCCAAGGAGTCCTGCTTTCCAGACCCCAGCTGCGGAAGTCTTCTCAACCCAGGTACCAGGTATATGCATGAAGAAACTTCTGTAATGATCTCAGCTTCAGCCACCATTTGATTGCAACCTCAAGAGAAACTCTAATCCAGAACCACCCCCACCCAACCAAGTTGCTTCTGAATTCCTATAAACACAAGAGGTCAGAAATGATGGTTATTTTAAGCCATATGTCATTATGCAACAATAAATGACCTCTCGGTAGTCTACTGTTTATGAAATTCTTTTGGACTGGAGTATCCAGAGGGATTAGGAAACTAAGGTTATATAGCTCTTCCAAGGTCATGAACTCATGGGATTTGAGCCCAGGCTCCCAAACCCTAACCCCATGAACTACATTACATCACATCTCCTATCTCGTCTGACCACCATACTTGACCAGACTGAACAGAGAATTACTCAATGTTCTGAAAGATGTGGCTGTATATAAATTTCAGAAATCAGCACATAACACTAGGAAATCCCAATGTAAGCTGCTAAGGACATATACCATAACACAGACTAAGTCAGAGCACATTCATTTTTTTCTAAAAAAAACTCATCTATCCCTGGGAGAGTTTATGTTAAAGATTTTTAGGGGGGAAGTTAAGAATGTTAAATATCTCTGTCTTAATAAATAAAAGATCTGTATGTTAAAAATCTCTATGGATTAAATACCTATATCTAAAATCATTCAGTTATCAAGAGATTTTTTTCCTAATATTTATGAAAAGTTGATGTTTTAGAGCTCTCTCAATATTTCGGATGAAGTCAGTCTCAGACATTTTATCAGGCATTTTGGCATTGAGCAAAACCAGAGGACAATGGGAGCACAAATCAATTCTTTGCAAGACAATTTTGTTTGATTGCCCCATAATTGATCAAATTGATCAGGTGTTGAGTGAGCAAGCACCACTTGACTCTCATGGGAATTTGAAATAAGTATTCAACCAGAAATTTTGGGTTTGGAGAGTCACCATCTCAGCCATGTGCTCATATGGCACCAGGGCATACAATGAGGTTCTTTTAGGCCACAGTGATCAGCAACTTCACTGTAGCCTCCATTTAAAAGATAAACATTTGGAAATCCTGGGAGATTTAGTGGGAAAAAAAAACATGCATCCAAACTCTAAGGACTAGCAATTACACTTATAATACCTTTCATTAAAGAGTGAATCTACTGAATCTGGCTCCCCGTTTTCATCGGGGATCAGGAAGGCTTGGATTTCCATGGGACTTGCTTACTTGTCAGTACAGAAAAGCAGCTCCACCAGTGAAAGGTAAGGTTCTTGTTTAAACAGGAAGATCAGTGAAGGAGGTATGGACTTTTCCAAGAAGGGAAATTGAGGTCCGCATTTGCAGGTTCTCTCCATGCCCTTTCTACTGTCAAATGTGGAAGCAGGCTGGGTCATCCTTTTACTGCATGGCATTTTGACAGCAAATGGAACGAAAGTTTATACTCTCCATGGAAGTGGCCCTCATTTGTCTGGTATGTATCACAAGGGACAAATAGACACTTTTTTGGAGGAAGTATAAATTAGTATAATCTCTTTGCAGGCAATTTGCAAAACTTTAACGAGATTTTAAACACACATACACTTTATACCCAGCAATTCTACTTTCAGGAATTTATCCTAGATGTACAGTCACACGTGTAAGCAAGCACATAGGTACCGAACTATTTCTCATAGTATTGATTGAAATACCAGAAGTCTGCACCTAAAATATTTAAGAGTAGGGACTGGTTTTACAAAATCATCTCATTCACTTGGGAATACTATGTAACTATGAAATAAAAATGAGGTAGATCTACATGTACGAAATAGAATGATCTCCAAAATATATGGTTTTATTTTTAAAGGAAGCAAAACATATCACACTTTATTCTATCACTTACATTTTTTAAGCATGAATAGATGGATCCATATGAAAGAATATGTACACTTAGTCCTGTGTATATATAGAATATCTCTAACAGACACCCAAAAACCTAGGGGAGGTCTGGGGAGAAGGAGTCTTTTGCCTGCGTAGGAGCTAGGGAGAAGCTGACTTGCAATGTGATTGCATCTGAGGCCAGCACTAATGGATTGTAGGGAGTATCTGGAACTGTGGTGCCTCCTCAGGGTTATCCCAGATTAAGGCAAGGGGTCAGATCTTTGTGTTCCTACATCAGCTAGTCATTGACCATTGGCATCCCCTTTTGGCAATGCCCCCACAGCCAAAACCCATTCCCAGAGACAGACAAGCTATGAGCCATCAGTAGGTAGTTCCACCTGCTGCAGGGTAAGTGCTGAAGCCTTGATGGAGGTCTCTGACCAGAGAACCAAGTATCCAGTTCCTACAGCATGCTCACTTGTTATTATTTAACTTTCGGGACATATACCTGGTCCCCTTTACTGGATTGCAGACATCTGTAGTGGCTTGAATCACCTCCAATTTAGACAAGTTCTTGGTCTTAATCTGAATTCCTGAGGGTGTGAACCCCTTGCAGATAGGACCTCTTGGAGATGTTGTTTTTAGTTAGGGTGTGGTCCGACTGATTGAGGTTGGGTCTTAATCCAGATGATTGGAGCACTTTATAAACTGAAGAAATTCAGACAGACACAGAGAGAGAAAACTACAAAGACAACCAGGAAGCCAGAAGTCTGTGGGAACCCATAAAGGAGAGAACATCGCCATGTCCACTTTGGAACATTTGGTGTCACCTTGTCAAACAGGGAAAGTGCGGGCTCCATGTCCCAGAAATTCCACTGCTGTGTACACAACAGTACAACCATAAAAATTGCTAAAATATTGAATTATTTGAGTTAGTTAAGAAATAACTATTGCTTCTGGTCCCTCTGTCTTGGTATCCCAGGTCCTTTTCATGACCCAACACACAAAGGGTTAGCACCCAGTTCAGCAAGGGCCTCCAGGACCCTGATCCACCTTTCTAACCTGCATCTGTTCTTTGATTCAGCAAGCTGGTTGTTGATAATTTTTAATATTACCCCTAAATCCAAGAGAAACATTCAGGAATGTTCACACAGCAAGCTTCATAATAGTTAAATATTGGAAATACCCCAAATGTCCATGAACAAGAGAATGGAGATATTGAGGTCTATTGATGCAGTAGAATAGTATACAGCAGTGAAAAGGGATGAACCACAGATATATGCAACAACACGGTGCATCTTAGTAGCATCATGTTGAGAGATAAAACAGGTCTGAGAGGTTGTGGCAAGAGTATGACATGAGCTGTATTTACCATGATGTTAGCATGGCTTAAGTTTTGGGTCTCTTTACCTGCCCAGGCCTCTCTGAATGACATTTGTTTCTGGGAATTGTAGAGAGTTCTAGGTGGACAAAGGGCAAGTAGGTTTCCCTCAGGAAATGTTTCTATGCAAGCATATTTGGTAAGGTGCCTAAAGAGATCTCAGAAAAAGGGGCCCTGCATTTGTAAGGCCCCAGTTTGTTGGAATTTCTTTTCTTATTCTAAATCAATGATTCTCAACCACAGGTGATTTTTTACCCCTTTTCCCCAGGAAACAGTTCACTGCAAACATTTTTGTTTATCTCAACTCATTAGTGCTATTGGCATCCTGTGAGTCAAGACAAAGAATGCTACCAAACATCCTGCAGTACACAGGATGGCCTCCCAACAGCAAAGAATTTTCCAGCCCAAAATACCAATCATGCCATGGTTAAGATATACTGGATTTGAGGGAGATGAGAGGGCAAGGGGAAGTACGATTTCCCAAAGCATTTTCAGCAAGCTGAAGTGCAAGAATGGGCAGGGAACTGACCCAAACTCTCAAGGAAGAGAGGAGAAGCTCCTGGGTTTCTGCAATAAAACCCTCAGGCTCCTGGGCCAAATCCTGGCCCTGTCATTTAAGAGCCATCCAACCTTGGACAAGTACCATCACTTCTTTGCACCCCAGTCTCTGTATCTCGGAAAGTTGTATTGAAACTGAAATAAGATCAAGTATACAAAGCCCTGAGTACCACATCCAGCATAAGTGTCCCCACAGAGAATCATAGCTGTTTTCATTACTAAGTACAGCAGTGAACACTGACTGGCTATCAGTGACATACTAGGTGCGCCACAAAAAAAATGGCTGAGAAGGGTTCAGAGGTGCAGGGGGCTTGGAGAGGTAAAGAGGAGACAAGGCATGGCCCAGTAGATGTAAGACCAGGTTGAAAATTAGGAGACCTGTTCCTAATCCTGAGTTCTTCCCTGGAGAATCATTTTGTTTCCCTAAGCCACAGAATCTAGAAAATGAAAGTATCTCTAGACTCACACCTCCCAAACTTTGGTGTCCTTGACAATAATGTGATGATCTTGTTAAGAACTGAATCTGCTTCTGAAGGCCTGGGGTGGGCCTGAGATTCTAACATGCTCCCCAGCGAGGCAGACACTGCTGGTTTGGGGACACACTTTGTGTAGCAAGGACCTAGATCAGAGGTTGACAAACTTTTTTCTCTAAAGGGCCAGGGAGTCAATATTTCAGGCTTTGTGGGCTATCTTGATTCTCCAGGCTGCAATGACAAATACCACTAGATGGGTTGGTTTAAACAACTGAAATCTTTTGACTTACAGTTTCGAGGGAAGAAGAAGTCCAAAATCCAGGCATCAACAAAGTTTGCTTTCTTCTGGAGCCTGTAGAATTCTGGTGCTTGCTGCTGAAAGTCCTTGGGGCTCCTTGGCTTGTATTTCTGCTTCCTGCCACATAAGGATGTCCTCTCCTTTCCTGGTCTCTGTGACTTCTGGGGTCTTCTTTATGAAACCTCCAATAATCCAGATTATGACCCACCCTGATTCACGTGGGCCACACATTAACTAGAAATAACATTTTCAAGAGGTCCTGTTACAATGGGTTCATACTCAAAGGGATGTGGATTAAGACTGAGAACATATGTTTGTTGGGGTGCATAATTCAACCTATCACTCAGATTTTACAGTCTTTGTGCAATCACACAACTTCTGCCATCATAGAGCAAAAGCAGCCACAGACGATACGTAAGTGAGTGACTACAGCTATGTTCCAATAAAATTTTATTTACCAAAATATGATTTGGGCTAGATTTGGCCTGTAGGCTGCAGTTTACAGACCCTTGATCCAGTTAATATCTAATAATTTTTCAGTTTTGGCATTCTTTCATTTTAATTCAAGTCTTTAATTGAGCACCTACTGGATACCATACCTGAAATATTAGGTGTTTTTCTGTACAGGACCATGTCGCCCTCAGAATCACCTGAAGAAAAATCACCTTACACCCATTTTGCAGATTTAACTTGTCAAATTGTCAAGCATGTAGTGGGCTGCTGTCATGATTATAACTCAGGTCTCCTGAGTCTAACCCTGATTCTCTTTTCAACAAACCAATTCACACACACACACACACACACACACACACACACACACACACGATGGGGCCATTCCAAAGAGTACAGTAGATGTATCACCAGTCTGTTGTATTTGGCAAGCACACATGGCCCGTACCCTTTAGCATCTAGGTTAGAGAATTTGAAGAAAGAAGGAGGCATAAAAGAGATAGAAACTGACCAAGGCCACAGCAGGTCATTTCTCAAGCAGAACACAATGGCAACATGGTCATGCTGTTCTAGTTTGCTAGCTGCCAGAATGCAAAATACCAGAAATGGAATGGCTGTGAAAAAGTTTAATTTAATTAAGTTTAATTTAATAAGTTGCAAGTTTACAGTTCTAAAGCTGTGAAAATGTCCAAATTAAAGCATGGCTATAGAAATATCCAGTCTAAGGCTTCCAGGGAAAGATACATTGGCTTAAGAAGGCTGATGACATTTAGAGTTTCTCATAGTTCTCTTGCGCTCTCCAAAATGTTTCCTCTTTTAAAGGATTCCCGTAAACTATTCAATACCCACCTGGAATGGGTGGAGTCACATTTCTATCTAATCAAAGGTTAATACCCACTATTGGGTCACATCTCCATGGAGATAATCTAATCAAGTTTCCAACCTACAGTGCTGAATAGGGATTAAAAGAAATGGCTTCCTCCATAAGATGGATCAGGATTAAAACATGGCTTTTCTAGGGAACATAATCCTTTCAAGCCAGCACAGATGCCATCTGCCTTTGTGCTTCATAAAGTTCTAATTCCTGACACTTGAGGAGAGGGAGGCAGGAGACTCCAGGGTCCAGTGGTCAACATTGCATACATGGGATGCAGGATGGGCACTGCAGGGCAGGGTAAGTTCTACCTGGGGACAGAGGACACCATGAGAGGCTTCACAGAGGAGGCAGCACTCAAGCCGAATCTTAAAAGAGGATTGTGGAAGAAGAGTAGGAAACGGTGAGAAGGAAGGATTTTCCAGACAGAAGAAACTGCCTGATCAGAGAGGTGAGGATGGCTGAAAACCCTTGAGGAGGTGCTGATGGTCCTGTGGTTCATTGCATAAGGCAAGTGAGACTGCTGAAGTGAGGCTGATGGATGGTTCAGCCAGGGCAGATCATGGAAGGCCTCGAGTGCCCAGCTAAGAAGCTTGACCTTTGTCCTAAGGGCCATGGGGAGTTATGGGAAAGCCTCCTGCAAGGAAGTGCCCAGATGGACTTCAGACTAAGATCTCTCTGGGAAGTTGTGGAGGACAGACAGGAACCGAAAGGTAAATTGGGGGGGTTACAGGATAATCCAGATGAAAAGCACACTCAACAGGATCGTGGTGTTGATAATAATTGAGTAACTAGATAATTGAAAATAATTGAGCAAGGGAGGTGGTTAATGCACAAAGTTAAGGAGATGCTCAGGCTGTGAAAGTGCAGGATCTGAGAGGGAGGGCCTGCCTCCCCTAGTCCTGGCTTTTGAGGACCCAAGGGGAAGCCTCTGTAAGTGGTGAAGCCCTATTTTCCATAAGTAAGAGCCTTGTGCTTGCCGGAGCGGGCTCATTAATAGTGACTTTTTTCTTTATTTGAAAAGTTGTGGGTTTGCAGAGTACTGACTTTTAAAATTGCATTATTATTTAAGGGTTTAGGGGTAAAAGCCAGAACATTGGTTCCAATCCCTACTCTAAAACTTTGCAGCTCTCACATGCTGTCTGCCTCCTTGGTTTCCCACACATGTGAAATAGACCAAAGATTCTCTAGGGCTGGGGGCTGCTCCATCTTTAGACCAGACCCTGGTCTACAACAGGCACCCAATCAGTGCAGCTTGCCTATTTAAAGACCCCAAGGCCAATAGAGTCTCCTTCTTGATCCGCTATGATTTCATAGCCTGTAGCTCCAGCTCCTCTATTCCTTTTCTTTCTAATTGGTTTGCTTCAGCTGTCTTATTAAATATGGAAAACATCTGTGCTTGGGTTTTCAGCAGAAAATCTCCACATCTGGAAAATATTGGTCAAGAGTCTAATTAAGTATGTCAATGACAAATTGTTCTCACAGGAAGTATTTAGGACGAGTAGATAATTGGGATTTAATGCCCTTGGCCTCTTGTCCTTGCCTTCTTGTTTACTTATCCCAGCAGAGGGTGGGGAAGAATGGCTCCAGCCTGAGCCAGCCCCAGTCCAGCTAATCCTCTGCTACATTTTAGGGAGGCAGGAGTAGGGAGGAGGGGCAGAGAAAAGAAAAATTGACGTAAGAAACCGCTCTCATATGCGGATGTGAGGGTGGAAACTGTGTTTGAAGCCCAGTCTCCTAAAGCCACATAAGGGACCCCCTCACTGGAACCTCTGTCCACTCAGGGCTGACATTTCCTGTTGGGCCCACATGCTGTTTGAAGATAAAGCTTGGAGATGAATATTTTCTTTTCTCTTTCTGAAGCTTTTTTTCTTCACCCTTCTCAGACCCCAAGGCCTCTGGGGAGATGAATTCTCTCCTCCGTCCCCCATTCCCAAGGGAATAGTCCCAACTTCTGAGGTTATGAAATTGAATGGGCTTTCAACACCATGCCCCCTCAGATGGGAGGACATTTCTCATTAACAAAGGGCTTTGAGAAGTTTTTCCCCATTTCCAGAAGTTTCAGGAAAGCCTTCCACCCCTCTGCCTCAGCCAAGATGGTTCCAGAGGCTCTGACAGAAGAAACAAGCTGGGACAGCATGCGAAGACCTCACTTGGGCTCATCCACCAAAATGAAGATGGTAAGCTAGGCAGAACCAGCAAATATCAGAAGTTTCTATTTGTAAAGGCAAGTAAGGTCCTTTCCATCCTGTCTCCTTGGGTCCCCTCTTGTTCTCAGTCCACACATCCAATCCATAGGCAGCTCCCAGCGACTCCATTTCAGAAACAGCCCCTGCCCCCATCAGCATCTTTCCATCGCCATGGCTACCCCCTGCTCCAGCTGCTTTTCATCCTCTTCCCACTGCATAAGGACAGTGGTCTCCTCCTTGGACTTCCAGCTTCTATCACAAATTCCCTCATTCTGTTCTCCATGCGACAGCCAGGGGCGCCCTTAAAATGAGAATCCAATCGTGTCATTGCTATCTCCAAATAAAGTCACATTCATGGGACCAGGGGTTGGGACTTGAATATATCATTTTGGGGGACATAAGTCAACCCATAACATCTGTATGATGGGATATAAAAGGAATGGAGTGCTGACACATGCTGCAAAGTGGCTGAACCTTGAAAACTTCATGCTATGTGGAAGGAGCCAGATGCGAAAGGCAGATGTCATGGGATTCTATTTATATGTAATGTCCAGCACAGGTAAATCTATAGAGACAGGAAGCAGACTAGTGGTTGCCAGGGGCTGGGAGGGAGGGGAATAGGGAAAAGATGCTTAAAGGATTCGGGGCTTCCTTTGGGAGTGATGAAATATTTGGGGATTAGATGGAGGTGGTGGTTGTACAGCATTGTGGATGCACTAAATGCCAACATATTGTGCATATTAAAAGGGCCATTTATATGTTATGTGGATTTCACCTCAATTCTTAAAAACATTATAAAAAAATGATGCCATTGCCCTCAGGGGCTCCCATCACAATGGGGATGTGCCTTAGACACCAGCCAAACCCCAAAGTCATGCATACATTTTACACTGCTGTCTTCTTTATGGTTCTTATCATTCTCTAAAATCAGTTTACTTTGTCATTTTTTTTTTTTTGCTTTATTGTTTGTCAGCATCATTAGAACTTTCCTTTGGTTTATTGTTTGTCAACATCATTAGAAGGTAAACTCATGAGTATAGCTCTTGGTCTTATTAGGAGGAGACAAGCAAGATACCTAGAGCACAATATTTAAGGAAGCACCCCTTCTCAAGTGCCAATTCCACATTTGCATATCCTTGAGATGGCATGCCTCCTTAAATTTTGCACCCTAGATGCTTCATTTGCCTCACTCTACTCTTGGGCTCTGCCCCCAGTGCCATACCCCAATGCCTGGGACGTATTTTTGGAATGAATGGATTCTGACACTCACTAAGGTCAGATGTGCAGAATTCGTCTGCATTCCATGTAGTGGCTAGTTTCATGCATCAACTTGGCCAGGTCATGTTCTCCAGTTGTTTGGTCAAGCAAGCTCTGGCCTACTTGTTATTCTGAGGTTATTTCACAGATGGATTCGTAGCTAAATCAGTTGATTGCATCTACAATCAACAAAGGAGATGAGGGGAAAGTCCTCATCCAATCAGTTGGAGGCCTTAAAGGGAGAACTGAGGGTTTCAGAGGTCTGAAAGAAGAATTTCTGTCTCTACTCCAGTCAGCTTCTCCTGGGGAATTCAACTTCACCCCCATCAAGGTTTCCAGTTTATGCCTGCCCTACAGAATTAGGGCTTACCAATCCCCATGATTGCATGAGCTAACTGCTATTAAAAAAAATCACTAAATACACATATGTATACACACACACACACTCCATCCAAGCAAAAGGCATATTCTTATTCTTTATCTGTGTTCCTGTGGGTGTAAACCCCTTTAAATAGGACATTTGGAAAATGTTATTTTTATTTATTTATTTATGTTTTTTTATTTATTTTTTTGCATGGGCAGGCACCGGAAATCGAACCTGGGTCGCTGGCATGGCAAGCGAGAACTCTGCCTGCTGAGCCACCATGGCCCACACTGGAAAATGTTATTTGTAGTTAAGCTGTGGCCCAACTAAATCAGGACAGGCCTTATTTCAGACTCCTTCAGTCCTCTATGAGCAGAATAAATTCAGACACAGTCAATCAGAGACAAAGCCACAGGTCGAGTCAAAGTATGTGGAAGTCAGAAGAAACCATAAAAGCAGACACAAGAAGAAAGATATCATCAGGTGATGGAGGTAGAAATGCAAGCCAAGGAACCCCAAGGGTAGGGGCAAGCCAGCACCAGAATGCTGCCGACTCTGGGGAGAAAGCATGGCCTTTCTGACACCTTAATGCTAGACTTTTTCACCTTCTAACCCTGAGACAATAAATGCTTGTTTTTTAAGCCAACCCGTTGTGTGCTATTTGTCAGAGTAACCCTGGAAAACTAAGACATACTCTTTTTAGTGATATTGACTTAGTGGTGGAGAGAGTTTTCCACTTGTACTTCTTTCCCAGTCATGATGACATCAAGGTTAGGAAGCCTCAGTTTAACTCCATACCTTGCCAATCTCCCTTGTAACACAGAGTAAGCCTCAAGCTCAGCACCAGTTTCCGGTCATAGTACCTAGCTTGCATAGGATAATCTTGCTTTGTTTTTACTGTGATTTTTTTCTTCTATTACCTTTAATTTATGGGAAGTGATATGGTCTTTTTTTTCAGACAAGAAAAAAAGAAATGTTTTTTTTTTAACTTTTTATTTTAACACAGTTTCAAACTTACAGAAAAGTTTGCAAAAATAACCAAAACCCAGAACTCCAACATACCCCCCACCCAGAAACCCAGATCTACCAACTTTCACATTTTGCCACATTTGCTGTATCATTCACTCTATCTGTCCATCCTATCTATTATCTATCCATATTTTCCAAATCTTTGAAAATAAGTTGCACACATCATGCTCCTTGAACACTTAATACTTCCACATACATTTCCTAAAGTACAAGGACAGTCACTTAGGTAGCCACCTTAAGTTCAATGATCAAGTTCAAGAAATTTAACAGTTTGTATTCCTTCTTCTTTTCATAGGTCCCAGTAAGGTACTTTGGGGCCTTTTCTCTTCTATTATTAGATCCAATCAGGAGCATGCATAGTGCATTTAATTTCCACTGTCTCTTTAGTCTCTAACTTTTCCTTTTTTTAATTGTGGAAACGTAAATGCAACATAAACTTTCCCAACGCAGCTTCTCAAACACACCATTCATTCTGTGGGATTGATCGCATTCCCAAGGTTGTACTACTAGCAGAACTCTCCCATCACTCCAACAGAAACCCTATAGTCACAATCAGTAACTCCCTATTTTCCCTCCCACCTCCCCCTGGCAATGTGTACTCTACTTTCTATCATCTAACTATTTCATTTAAGTGGAATCATTCACTGAAATGTGTTTGTGTCTGACTTGCCTCATTCAGCAAAGAAATGTTTTTAACATGTATTTGTTAAGGAAAAAATGTAAGCCAATTTAAAGAAACATATTCCCAGACATGGCAAAAATTGGGGAGGGATATGACAGAAGGCTAAGATTGCTGCTCACTTCCCTTCATTTAGAATTGTTGCTGGAAGAGAGCTGTCCAGCCAAGGACTACATTTTCCAACCTTTTTGCAGATAGTAGGAATCATGTGAATAGAATAAGGATGGAGGTGACGTATATCGCTTCCAAGCCCCACCTATGAAGACATGAAGACATCCATGTGATTCCTTGGGCCTTAGCTTCCCCTGCCAAATGGTTATATGGTCCCACCCAGGATGGCCTCAGGGGCCCTTGCAAAACAGCAGGGTCTTTATCTGCCTCGATCTCTGAGCATGGGAGCAGAGACTCCCCATTCCCACCCCAATGACAATCAAGCTTTATATGAGTGCAAAATTAACTTATATCCTGCTAAAACACTAAAATGTTAAGCTCTTCTGTACGACAGCTAGCATTCTTGAATGGCTGGAGTTTGAGAAACATAGTTTTAAAGTAGGGTTCAGGAAATCAAGGACATGCAGATTTTTCAAACACCTGCCTCCTATTGAGGATTATATTGACCAAGCCAAATCCAGTCTGGTTTCATCAATCCAGTGAATCCCTTTGATTTCCAGAAAGTTCTGACTAATCAAAGAACCGTCCAGGCCAGTGATTTCCTAGCTTTCCTTTCTGTCTTTCTTCCTTCATTCGTTTCTTCTTCTTTTCTTTCCTTTTTTACTTTTTGAAAGGATAATTTCTTGAATAAAAGCATCCAGGGATCTCTAATACACAGGGCCTACCAGAGAGAAGGACACAAGTGCCATTTGGCTCAAGCTGAGGCCTAAGATTTAGACTTTTGACATTATCTCCCAAGGAGTTTACACATAGAACTGTGGTAAATATGTGTATGTATTAATGACATCAATTTGTTATATGTAAATAATAAAAATATAGCAAAGCTTTTGTGCAATGTCCCATATTTAGAAGGCATAGGACTATTTTGTGCACAGCACATGACTGCTTTCAATTTGATGTATGTTTTGATTCAATTCAATTCATGTCCCAAAACAGATCTGGTTGCTGTGTCTCTGTTCTATCAGATCTTCCAGGTGGCCTCAGAGGCTACTTCATTCCTGCAGGAGAATTTGCAGGCAAACAAAGCCTTCCTTTCTCAAAGGTGTCTTCATTCCTAGTAGCTGCTCTTCTCTTAACACCTGGAGGTGCCTCTGGTGGCCAATACCTTCTTGTATTCACTAATTTCCCATATTTTGGTCCTTCCTTTTGGGCAACTGGCACCCGGAGAGTATCATGAAGCAATGACACATCTCACTGCTTTGATAGTTGATGATTCCTCAACCAAGTCTCCGCGATTCCCTTCGGATGCTGCCAGTGCTTTTTACTGAAGTGTCGCTCCCTGAATGCACCATGTGGCCCTGAGCTTCCATGAGATGAGCACAGCAACCAAGACCCTCTGGCATTCTCCAGTGACACTGCCCCCTCTGTTCACCCTAATAAAGTAGATGAACATTATCTGTGGGCCTACTATGTGCCAGGCGTGTGACAGGCTTTGTCTATCCATGGTTGAATCATCATAATACCAAGTTATTGTCACCCCCAGTTTACAGAGGAGCAAACACAAGTGTTAAATAACTCTCTCCAGGTGATCCCATTAAGGACTATGATGGCAAAAGAATTTAACTCCTGTTGCCTTCCTAGAACTTTCTTCACAATCTTTTCAGAATGATCTGTCAAAGGAAAGGGAAGGAAAGACACATATATTGAGCCCAGTTGGGTACCAGCTATCAGGAGTAAGCACAATATATGCTGTTTTCATTCATTCTTCATGACCACCAACTTGGATGTGTATCACGCATTATTCTATTTATCCAACCATCCATTCACTTATTGAACAAAAATATAGGATACATCTGCAGAGTTCCAAGGCTTGCATTAGACACTAAGCATGCTATGTGAAATAAACCTGATTGAAGACCTAGTTTCTGGTCTTGAGGATCCAATAGTGCTGGGATAGGAGACAGACAAGTCATCACTCACACACATGGTGTGGTGTGCTGCCCATAGAAGCGGGGCTTCTAAATCAAAAGGAGCAGGGCATGGAGGCAGGAACCGAGGCAGACAATGTCCTAAGGCAGTCAAGAAACTGAAAATCAGAGATAAGAGTAATACTTATTGACTCTTAAGACTAACTATTCAGTCTCACTGTTAAATGCATAAAGTTATTTAATCCTCACAAACAGTAGTCCACCTTTAGGAGGGTCTTTTTAGGATCCCCCATTTTATAGGTGAGGAGATTGATGACTGAAGAGGTAAAATGACTTGCCCAGGGACACACAACTCATTTGTGATAGAGCTGAAATTTGCACAAAAGCCTGGCTGATTGCAGAGCCCCTGGGCCATGCCAGGAGTCAAGGAAGGTAACCAAGGTAAAGTCAGGGGAAAGGTAGAAACTTTTGAATTTTATGAGGATCTTGACCTTTTCCTAAATCTCTTTGCAGAGGCATTGAAGAATTTTGAGTAAGTTTATTATATCAGACTTGATTTTATGGCGATGGACTGGAGAGGTAGTCTGGAGGAAAGGAAACCTGTAGGAAGCAGGTTGCAATAATCCAGGCAAAAGTACGGAGAAGGAACCAGATTGGCTCATATTGCGCTTGGAGAAGCCTGAGACACTCAGGGAGGAAGTTGGGCAAGTCATTGGGTGTGGGAGTCCAGAGTGCAGAGAAAAGATAGGGCTGGTGAATAAAGACTTGAGAGTTGTCAGAATGTAAATTAGAGCTAAGATTAGAAGATGACTCCAGGGAACCAGGATGAGAACTGAGGGGGAAGACAAAGTAGGTTGACAGTGGAACAGGGGGTGCTAAGAAGCAAAAGCTAGAGGAGTAGGGTGTTCTGGGGACTAGAGAACAGAGCTTCCAGAAAGAAGGAGGGAGGAGCAAATGCCCCAGAGGGGTCAGGACCCAAGGGGTCAGAATGTGACCCTGAGTTCAAGGTGAGAAGAGGTCAGGATTCAGGCAAGGTTTATTTGGTTCCCAGCAACTCACCCACCACAAATTTCAAAATCTCCCTCCATCTGGTATGCAGAAAATGATTTGCAGTCCTCAGATGGTTACAAGGGCACCAGTTTTTGCCAAGTCACATTATATGACAGAAATGGGCCGTGAAATGTCTGCTAATTGCTACAAGATTTAACAGGGAGAGAAGGGCTTGAGAGCAGGAGGTGGGTCCTCAGGCTTTCATGTGGTAGCTGGGGAGCTGGGGAATAACAAGAAATAATAGGCCTGCTTCTCTGAGTTCCAAATTACCAGGATCATTTTATCCTGGTGAAAGAAGAATGAGGCTTTTAAAAATGGGCAATTATGACTTATTTTTTTTCATTGTTGCTGAGAAAGCTAAACCCCAATTATCCCAACTATTTTGGAGGGGTTTTCAAAAGGCGCTTATGCCATTGTGGAGCTCATCCTCTCCCCCAGGCTCCAGGGAGAGGTTTGTTTGTTGTCATAATCCTGGTTGATCCCTTCTTACCATACCTGACAAGTCTTTGCAACGTTTTTCCCACATGTTCTGTCTCTGCCCTAGAACTGGATCCCAGGACATTGGAACCAACCAAAAGAAACTGTTTCCAAATAAGCAGCAGTGCTTCAGCTGAGTCTCTAAAGGTTATTGGAAGTATCTGGAGTGTTATCCTGCACCACCTTGCTCTCTGATCTTTGGAAAGCATCCTTTGAATTAGATCACTGCCCTGATTGAAAACCTTCTGTAACTCTTGACTGCCTAGCAAATCTGGTCTAAAGGTGACTGCCTCTAAACTTGAGCCCCAAACTTCCCACCTGGTCTTATCTTTTCCCCTTTTGATCATTCACGTGCTCATTCATTCATTTTTATACATATATAGTGAACACATTGTATGCACTGGGCACTATACCACGTGCTAGAGCAGACTTTACTAAGTAGGGGAGACAGGCAAGGAGGTAGTAAGTCGTAACACAATACAAGGGACTTTGTTGGGCAAGGGTAGAAGGCTTTGGTGCCCAGAGGGTACATGTCTCCCCACCCAGAGTCTCAAGTAAGGAAGGCTCCCTTGTTCAGGTGATAGCAGAGCTAAGTGTTGAAGGAAGAGGACATATACTGGAGACATAGTAAAAGAGAAGAATCTAAGGGGCTTGTGGCATCAGTAGGCTGTGGGTGGGTGGGATTGGCAGAATAATTGCCCCCACCCAAAGATGCCCACGTCCTAATCCCTAGAACCTGTGAATACGTTACTTACCATGGCAAAAGGGACTTTGTAGATGTGACTAAGTTAAGAATCTTTAGATGGGAAGATTACACTGGATTATCCCTGGGGGCCCAGTGGAATCACAGTGGTCCTTGTAAGAGGCAGGCAGGAGGGGCAGAGTCAGAGAAGATGTGTTGACAGCAGCAGAGGTCAGAGAGAGAGAGAGAGAGATTTGAGGATGCTATGCTGCTGGCTTTGAAAATGGAGGAAGGAGCTATGAGCCAAGGAAAGTAGACAACCTCTAGAAGCCGGAAAAGGCAAGACATCAAATTGTCCCTTGGAGCCACCAGAAGAACACAGTCCTGTAGGCACCTTGATTTTAGGACTTCTGATCTCCTCATCTGTAAGATAAATTCATGTTGTGCTAAGTGACCAAGTTTATAGTGATTTGTTAGAGTGGTGGTAAGAACTGAATACAGGGGTTGAGGATGAGGCAAAGATTTCAAGCTTGGGCAGTTATTAGGGAGGAAAGAGCTATTGCTAAGAGAGAAAGTCCGGAGAAAAAATGGGTTTGACACGTAGGGGGATGAGCTCCTCTGGGGACTTACTGGACATGAGGAATCTGTGGACATCCAGGAGGAGGTGCCCAGTGGGTGGTTTCTTATGGAAACCTGGAGTCCAGGTGAGAAGTCCAGGTTGCAGAGAGAGACATGGGAGCACTGGCTTTGAACACGCAGGGAGACAGTTCTTTCCTGGGTGAAGAATCCTGGGGAACAGCAGTAGCTTAGGAGGAGAAAAGAACTCATCTATGAGCCTGGGCACCAATAAGCTGGAAAGTTCAAACCTGTGATTTCCACAATGGGACAGGCAGTTAGTAGTGTCTAAAAGGGCCCAGACAATCTCATAAAATCGAGCAACATTTGAGAGGGTTCCAGCAACTGGGAAGGTAAAAAGTAGCACTGACTCCTGTAATGCTCCATCCTCTCATTCTCGAAAGTTACTTCCTTTGTGCTAAGCACCTCCCATGCAATTTCTCAATTCATCTTGTATACAAACCTGTGAGGGCAGTGGGAGGTATTAAAACTTCCATGTTACAGATGAGGAAACAGAGCTTCAGAGTGATGGATCCTGCCCAAGATCATGCATCCAGGAAGTGGGGAAGCCAGAATTGAACCCACACCACTGAAAACCATGTTCTCAACCACTCTACTAAATATAGAACATACCCCCCAAAGAGATAATCACTTTCACATCTCATCCAGGATCCTAACATAGTAGTGGAAACTAGTCCATTCATTCATTCATTTATTCATTCCTATCTATTGACTGTCCACTGTGTACTAGGCATTGTGAGGTCATTGGTGAATAACAATCTCTGCTTTCATGGAGCTTATATTCTAGTGAGGTAGGGAGAGACACATGATAAGGATTTGGCTTTTAATCAGAATGAGATGGGAAGCTATTGCATGGTTTTGAGCAGAGAAGAATGGCATGATCTGATTTATATTTTTAAAGGATAATGTACTGATTTGAGGCCATCATAGTGGCCCCCTTTTCTGGGCCATGTTCTTTTAATCTATCCCCATGAGTGCAGACTTACTGTGGGTTGGAACTTCAGGTTTAATTGGATGTGACCCAGCCCATTCAAGGTGAGTCTGAATCCTTTATTGGAGTCCTTTAGGAGAGGAGTTTTGGAGAGATAGCTTGGAAGAGTTTAGAAAAAGCACCCTGGAGTTGCTAAGAGAGGACCTACAGACTCTCAGAGAGAAAGCCACTTAAAGAGCCAGATCCCGACAACAGCAAAACCCAGAAAAGAAGAATCAGCAGATGACAGCCATACACCTTCTCATGTAACAGAAGAATCCTATATGTCATTGGCTTTTCTTCAGAGAAGGTATCATCCTGTTAATGTCCTACTTGGGACATTTTCATGACCTTAGAACTGTAGATTTATAAGCTAATAAATACCCATTGTAAAAGCCAAGTTATTTCTGATATATTGCATTCCAGCATTTGAGCAAATCAAAACAGATAGCTCTAGCTTCTGTGTTGAGAATAGTTGTATGGGACAAGGGTAGAATGAAAAAGACCTATTAGGAGGCTAATGCAGCCATTCAGGCTATAAACATTACCTGCCTAGACAAGGTGGGAACAGTGGAGGTGGTCAGATTGTGGGAAAACATTGAAGGAAGAACAAATGAAATTAGCTGATGGATTGGACTAGGATGTGACAGAAAGGAAAGATTGAAGGATGACTACAAGATTTGGGGCTTGACAATGGGCCGAGTCCTCAATATCAGGTTTTGTTCATATGAAACTTATCCCCGCAAAGGATAGGCTAAGCCTACTTAAAAATTAGACCTATGAGTTACTCCCAGAGAACCTCTTTTGTTGCTCAGATGTGGCCTCTCTCTGTCAGCTAATACAACGAGGAAACTCACTGCCCTCCCGCTCTCTATGTGGGGTATGACTCCCACGGGTGTAAACCTTCCTGGCAATGTGGGACAGAAATCCTAGCATGAACTGGGACTCAGCATCAAGGGATTGAGAAAACCTTCTTGACCAAAAGGGGGAAGAGGGAAATGAGACAAAATAAAGTGTCAATGGCTGAGAGATTTCAAATAGAGTCAAGAGGCTATCCTGGAGGTTATTCTTATGCATTATATAGATATCACCTTTTTAGTTAAGGTATATTGGAGAGGCTGGAGAGAAGTGCCTGGAAATGTAGAGCTGTGCTCCAGTAGCCATGTTTCTTGAAGATGATTGTGTAATGACATAGCTTTCGAAATGGAACTGTGTGATTGTGAAAACCTTGTGTCTGATGCTCCTTTTATCTACAGTATGGACAGATGAGTAAAACATAGGGATTAAACATAAATAAATAATAGGGGGAACAAATGTTAAAATAAATTTAGTAGATTGAAATGCTAGTGATCGGTGAAAGGAAGTGGTAAGGGGTATAGAAAAAAAATAAGGGAAAGAAAAGCTAAACTATGTTGGGTAGAAGGAAATAGTAGCAGTCAGTGATGGGGAGGGGTAAGGGGCAGAGTATGTATGAGTTCTTTTCTTTTCTCTTTTTATTTCTTTTTCTGAATTGATGCAAATGTTCTAAGAAATTATCATGGTGATGGATATACAACTACATGATGATATTGTGAGTTATTGATTATATACCAAGAGTGTAATGCTCCTATGTTAAGAATGTTCACGCTTGTATGTTGTTATATTTAAAATAAATAAATAAATAAATAAGATTTGGGTCTTGAGAAACTGGAAGGCAGAAGTTACCACTAACTGAGATAAGATAAGGGAACTTATGAGAGAGACAGTTTAGGGCATGGAGTGAGGAGGAGAAAATGTGTGGTGTCCCACTTAAATGGGTTGAATTTGAGATATCTCATATATCCAAGAAGAGATGTCAAGTGCATGAATGGACATAGGTGGCTGCAGTTTAGGAGAGAAGTTCAGACCTGGGCTGAAGATATAAATGTGGCCCTCATGAGGATATAAGTGTATTTAAAGACTAGATCATCAAGGAAATGAATGTAGACAGAGAAGAGGAAAAGATCAAAGGCTGGGTCTGGAGCAACTCAACATTGAGTGGATAGGGTAAAAGAACCACCAAAGGATATTGGGATGTGACCAGTGAGAGGGAAGAAAACCAGGAAAGTGGAATGTCCTGGCAATCCAAGGAAGAACCTGTATCACTCCATGAGTTGGGGGTAATTAAATGTGTCATGTACTGCTGAGAGGTCAGGAGAGATGAGGACCCAGGATGGACCATTGAAATTTAGCAAAGTGGGGCTCATCTGTGCCCTCAGCAAGAACATTTTCAGTATGTAGCAAGGGGAATGCCTGGTATAAACAGGTTTCAGAGAGACTAGGAGACTGAGGATAGAGACAACTCTTTCCAGGAGTTTTGCTGCAAAGAAAAGCAAAGAAATGGGGCAGTTACTGGCAGAGAAAGCAGAGTAACTGAACTTTCTTTCTTTCTTTCTTTCCCTTGTTAAAAATATAAGACGAAAGTAATAATCAAGCCAAGAGAGTTGGATCATTGAATGAATCTAAAACCAGGATATAGAAGGAATGACTCCCAATTGGAATCACTATTTGTGCCAAGTTCACAAGCTTACATAATAAAATATAATAGCCTCAGAGAGTGGGGTCTAAAATAAGTGAAAATAATTTATTATTCTAAGGTTTCTCTGTAACCCATTTCTTAGTTTCCTAGGGTTGCCATAGAAAGCATCACAAATCATGTAGCTTAAAACATGGTTCTGGAGGCCAGAAGTCCAAAAACAAAGTTTGGCAGGGCCACACTACCTCTGAGACTGTAAGATACTGATGATGGCTTTGTCAGCAATCCATGGTATAAATCAATCTCTGCTTCCATCACAGGATGGTCTTATTTCTCTATTTGTCTATGTCTAAATTTCCTTTCCTTATAAGGACCTGCCATATTGGATTAGGACCCCTCCTGATCCAGTTTGACCTCATCTTAACTAATCACATCTTCAAAAATCCTATTTCCAAATAGAGTTACATTCATGAGACCTGGGATTAGAACTTGAGCATGCTTTGCAGGGACTACAATTCAAGCCATAACAGCCCACGGGTTGCAAAGACCCTTTGGGTGGTTTTAAACTATATATACCCAGAAAAATATGTTCTTAAAGCTAATCCATTCCTGTGGGTGTAAACTCATTGTAAGTAGGAACTTTTGATGAGATTGCTTCAGTTAAAGTGCAACCCACCTCATATAGGATGGGCCCTTGACTTATGGAATGAATACTGAAA
The DNA here is from genome assembly GCA_004026745.1 of Myrmecophaga tridactyla. Taxonomy (NCBI): domain Eukaryota; kingdom Metazoa; phylum Chordata; class Mammalia; order Pilosa; family Myrmecophagidae; genus Myrmecophaga; species Myrmecophaga tridactyla. Next base: position 17,992 of record PVIY010014136.1, on the reverse strand, counting down.
GAGAGAGAGAGAGAGAGTGAGACCAAGGATCACTGCCAGCTAGTCTTTGAGAATAAAACATCACCTGATGTTTCCCTGATTTAAACATTTTCCCAGACCCTAACCTTACACTGGTAACACTGGAAGCTGTGCCTTGAAGGATGAGCATTTTCCCTGGGTTTGGAAGAAGGGGAGAGAGAAGGGAAGGGGGGTAGAGGGATCCAGACAGAAGGAAAAGTTCTTATGAATCCATAGAGGGGTCCATGAGCTCAACTTGTGTAGGAAACTGTCTTTCTCTTCTTGGGGTTCTTGGCTACAGCATGGAACCTTTTAGGGTAAATCATAGGGCATGGTTTACTGTTTCCCCCTCCTCGCCTCACAATATTTTGATTGTTGGCTCTTTCTAATCTTTCAGGATTAGACATCCAGCTTGAATATCACTTCCTTGGAGCAATCTTCCTTTGATACCCTTATCTTAATTCCTACTTTTTTTCTTACCTCAGCCTTCCCTTTTTCTACACAGCACCTATCATAATTTGCCATTTATACTCATGAGTTTGTTTTCTCAGGAATGTAGACTTAGGCATCTACTTGCTAGGGCAAGCCCAACTCCCAACCCCTAGCAGGTATATTATCTTGGGGAAGTCAATGTACCTCTCTAAATCTTGATTTCCTCTTCTGCAAATTGTGGCAAAAAAAAATTACACCTACCTCATTGAGTTGCTATGAAGATCTGAGGAGTCAGCCATTTAATTTAAGGCAGCCCCTAGAATTACAAGTAATTGCTCAGTAAATGGTAGCCATTTATGGCTCTGAATTCGTCCCTTAGTGACAGTTGAACTGTATGAGGGCAAGGACCTCTTCTGATTTGTAGATGTTTTGGTAATTATTGAATGAATAAATGTAGGCACAAAATTTAGGTGACTCAAACAGTTAAAAAATTGACATGTAGTTGATGTAAATGAGCTTGTGTTTCACCTTTGTCCAACTGTTTCTGCTTAGTTTCTTGGTCTACTCTTCTAGAAGACATCCTAATTCTCTTGGGAAAGTCAGACCTCTTGCATTCAGTCATGAAATCATGAATCAACAATGTGACATTTGACACTAGATTACATTTCCATGAAGCACAAAACCTCTTAGGTCTTATCGTATTCTGAGTGGCATTATTTATGACACTCTTTAATGGTGAAACAACAGCTGTAAAAAGTTTGGCTAAGCTCATTTTGAAGAAATAGTCATTATAATCAGTGATTCACGTCTGATTCAGAGTCCTGATCAGATTAGCTTTCCTCTAGAAACAGCAAGATATGTTTAGTCATTAGGACTCAATATATTGTTGTTGCAAGATATGTGGAATTATCTGGTGTAACAGATTAAAATGACGCCCAGAGAAGGGAAGCAATTTGCTTGAGGTCATACCACGAATTAGGGCAGAGGCAGGACTGGAAACCAAGATCCTTCTCAAACTCAGAGACTCGGGTGAAATGAAATGAGATCAGATGGCCCAGAAAGAAATAACATTTGTCTCTGTTTTTTATTGCGAAGAAAGGTGAGGAGCTCCTCCCATATCTGTATTTTCAAATTAACTTTAAATTCTACAAGTAATATACAAATATTGCCTCAGAAAAAAAATAATTTTTAATTACAAATAAAGCCACTGTTCCCTCTGATGACCATGCTTAAATTCCTTCTCCCACTCACAGCCTACCCAAAAGTCTATCCTGTTTGGTTTGCCTCCTTCAAAAGTTTCTGTGTCATTACAAACATATATGTAGGTATCCATAAAAAATATATAGTACTGATTAGTAAGATGTTTTTACATAAATAGTACCATATACCTTGTATTATTTCACAAGTTAGTTTTACGCCCTGTTTTAGTTTCCTAGTTACTAAAATAAATATCGTTAAATGAATTGGCTTAATATCAAGAATTTATTGATTCATGGTTAGAGAAGCCAGCAGGCTTGTTTCCTCCAGGAGTCAGTATCTTCTGGCTGTCCAGCAATCTTTGGGGTCCCTTGGCTTTTTTGTCACATGTCAATCAATGCACTTCTGTTTCTTCCAGGTTCTGGAAGAACCAGGCTTCCAGCTTCTGGTTGCTGCCTGTGGCTTCTCTCTCCATGTTCAATTTCCTTTGCTTATAAAGACTTGAGCCATGTTTGATTAAGGTCCACCTTCATTACTAGTTGGGCACACCTTAACTAGTAACATCTTTAAAGGCCCTATTTACAGATGGACTCACAACCACAGGACCAGGGTTGGAACCTGCCCAGGCCTTTTGTGGGGGGTATGACTCATTCCCCAATGACCCCACCCCTCCATGATATGACTTTGGAGCTCTTCCCTATTAGTTTGTGTAGATCCACCTCATTTTTTAAAAACTGGTATATGGCAGCCAATAGTGGGAAAGCATCACAATGTATTCATCCGTTTCCTTTTGGAGGACATATAGGTCATTCCAAAATTCTTCTATTATAAACAAAGCTACAATGAAAATGCTTATAGCTGCCTCTTTGTGTATATGTGGGAGAGCTTCCATAGGGAAGATGGCCAAGAGATGAACTGTTGGATTGTAGAATTGTGCACATTTTAAGCTTTACTAGATCCTGTCACATTGCTCTCTAGAGGAATTGTTTGAAAGTACACACCCACCGCTAGCGTCCAGAAGCACCCATTTCCCTACACCTTCACCAACATTCAAACTTCTTAAAGGTGTCCAACCTCTTGGAAAACATTACTGCCTTGATTTGTACTTCCCCAATTGCTAGTGAGGCTGCATATCTTTTTTTATGGTGCTCGTTATAATCCTTTACCCACTTTTCTATGGGCTGTTTGACTTTTCTCCCAACGCTATGTAAAAAGAAATGAAAGCCCTTAATCCCTGTAGAAATTTGAAATGAATCAACGTTCAGAAATCTCATGTTGCATGAGAGAACGATTTGAAATGTTATTCTCAAAGGGTGGCGTGGTGAGGCTCGATGGGGAAATGTGGATGACAGGCAGATTCAAAATAAAAAGACTTCATGGAAATTGGGTGTAGGTGGGGAAAGACTTAAAGATCTTGGGTAAAATCTATAGATCTCTAGGCTGATTACCAAATGCTGGTACTGAAGCCACATAGAATAGGGACACTCTGTTCACCATTCTGTTAGAGGTTCTTGTGCACCAAACCAATGGATAACATTTCATACATAATTTTCATCTTGATTACAGGATAAAATGATAACATGTTGAATATATTCAGTTAAATAAAATGCATTATGAAAATTAACTTTACCTGTTTCCCTTTACTTTTCAATGTGGCTACCAGAAACTTAGAATTGCATATGTAGCTCATGTAGTATTTCAAGTGGTTGGTACTGGTTTGGAGATGGGGACAATTAAGTTTCCAGTCCCAGTACTTCAATCAATAATGCAGTGTCCGTGGATATGTCACATTCCCATCTGACCTTACACAAATGGGAAAGAGAGAGTCAAATTCATGCATTTCTTACTCTGTGGAAACCCAAATATCCATGAGGGTGGCATCGCTCAGTGCCTCCCTCTTCCTATCACATCCCACAGAGCAGATCTTTGGAAGGTAATGTCACCTGATCCTGCAGTCATCAAATTCCAGGTCCTAATTTCACCCAAAAATACCTGATTCTCAGGGCACTGCATTTTTCAGACTTCAACGTGCAAAAGAGCTGGAGGCTTCACCTCTCTCATCACCTGAGACCTTGTGCTAGAATTCTTTAGGGGAACCGAACCAACAGGAGACATCTGTAAATATGAGACTTTATAAAAGTTGCCTCATGCAACTGTGGGGATGTAGAAGACCAAATTCTGTAGGGCAGACAACAAGCTGGCAACTCCAATGAAGGCCTTCGGTGCATTCCCCAGGAGAAGCTGGCTGATTGAAATGGAGATAAAGATGCTCTTTTTCTGAATTCTCCTTTAAAGTTTTCAATTAATTAAATTAAATTGTCATTCATTGGGGAAGACACTCCCTTAAGCTTACTGCAGATGTAATCAGTCATAGATACAATCAACATCCTGATGATGTAAGTCCATGAAATGTCCTCACAGCAACAGATAGGCCAATACTTGCTTGACCAGACCACTGGGCACCATCCCCTGGCCAAGTTGAAACATGAACCTGACCCTCACAGGCCCTAGGATTCCTCATGACGGGTCTTGCTGCTAAGCTTTTATCACCTAGATTATTGAATTTCATTTATTAAACACAGTTGCTTAAGGCTCCACCAGTTTATCAACTGGGATTCCCACAAGGTACAAGGGAAAAAAAAAAAAAAAAAACTCCAAATGGCTTAAAGAAAAAAAGGGGGGGAATATTTATTGATTCCTGCCTTGATTCCCTAAGGCTTCCATAACAAATTTCCACTAATTGGGCTGCTTGAAACAACAGAAAATTGTCCTGCCATAGTTCTGGAGGCCTGAAATCTGAAATCAGGGTATGGGCAGGGCCACAGTCCTTCCAAATGCCCGAGGGGAGGACACTTCCTTGCCTCTTCCAGCTTCAGGTGGCTCCAGGTGCTCTATGGCTTGTGGCAGCCTCCCTCAATCTCTGTCTCAGTCTTCACATGGCCTCTCCTCTCTGTCTCTGTGTATCCTTTTCTGTCGCTTATAAAGGTATCAGTCATTGAACATAAGGTCCACCTTAACACAATCTGATCTCATCTTGATCCTTACCTTAATCACATTTGCAAAGACCCAATTTCCAAATAAGGGCACATTCTAAGATTCTGGGTTGACGTGAATTTGGGGCAGACACTATTCATCCCAGTACAGTTCCATTTGCTGAAAAGTCCAGGGATAAACCTAGTGACAGGTAGAGCTGGACTCACCTTGTTTTTCAGGGGTTGCCTGTTTTTTGTCTGCTCACTCAGCCCCGCTCCTTTCCAGGTCCTAATGTCACTCTCAGGCTTCACATGGTGGCATGAAGGGACAACCGTACTAAGGCTATTTATAGTCTCTCTGTTTCAAGTCGAGCAAGAAAAGAGAATTTTCTTGAAAGATGAGTAGAAACTCATAGGGGGAGGGAGGAGTTCCCAAAAATCATCATGGATGTGATATGCCAACTGGCTTAGATTGAGCTTCCACTATGAGAAGAATTACTCCCAGACAGGAGGCGAGGACCCCCAAAAGAAAACCAGGGGTCACCATTGCATGAAGGAGGAATGCTTACTGAGGAAGCAGATCCTAAATAGTCACCACAACCAGTTTGAGTAACAAGTCTCCATTGGTTATATATTTTTTCTTTCCTTCCACATCCTATGAGTACTTACTACTGGCCAGGTAGCCAGCAGGGGCTGGAGATGCAGGCTCCTGAGGATCCCTGTACACCAGGGTGGAGATGAGTTTGTCAGCAATGTCAATATGGTATCACTGGCGCTTTGGTCAAAAAAAATGAGGGGGAGTTGAGAAGTCAAGAGGAAGGAGAGAAAACACCCCCTGGGGATGAGGGCGGTGGTTCTTGGAAGATTGCTCAAGAGAGGAGGCATCTGAGCTAAGTTCTGAAAATGAGAACTGGTCCCCTGGGAATCAATGGCATGGAGGGGTGCAGAGGCTTAAGGAATTGTGGAGACCCTTGTGTGACTGCAGCAGGGGCCACAGTGACTGGGAAGTGAAGTGCTGGTGGGGAAAGGAGTTCAGGGTGTTTGGGCAGGGGACACCAGGCACTGGAAAGATTACTATGAAAGAGCCTGTAGGGGACAAACTGAGTCAGCAATGGTGCAGGTGGAAAAATAAATGGAGATGGGAAAGATAAAATGGATTGAGGACACTGCTGGAGTAAAAATGGTAAGACTTTGTGATTGATTAGATATGGGGATGGGGTGGGGGGACTTTAGGAGGAATTAAGGATTGGGACAGTTTTCAGAGTGGGACACTGGATGTCTGGACCTGAGAACAAGGGAGGCAGCCTGGCTTTGGAATGAAGATGGAAAATTCAGTTTTGAGCATACTGAGTTCAAGAACACCCAGGTGGGGATGTTCCCAGACAGGTAGAAATACCGGTCTGGGCAGAAAACTGGGTTATAGTTGGAGAGGACTGAAGGATTCGGTTGGAGCTATAGTATGAAAGAAAGGAAAAATATGGAGGACAGAAAGAATATCAGACTCTCAGGGGAAGACAGCATCAACAGAGAAGTCCAAGCATGATTGTGGAGGGAGCCAACAGCTGTGGATCAGGGTCCTATTGTGAGAAAAAGGCCTTTTGAAGAGCAGGTCATTAGCTCAAGCCCTGGGAGAGTAATCGCAGAGGCTTTGCTTAGTACTTACTAAGCACTGTGTGCTTAATGGTGGACAGACACTGTATTTAAAGCTCCATTCTTTCCTTCTCCCCTGCCTTCTTACCTCTCTTCTGCTTGCTTCTATCTCATTTCAATCAGTCAAAGAAAGCATAGATGTCAACACCACTCCATAGGCAACAGCCAAACTCCCAGCACAAGATGTCCTCAGTTCAGAGGCAGACCCTGGCACCCTGGCTAGGAAAGCCACCTGGGGAGTCCCACAGCTGATGGAATCTGTCTGTCCATCAACACCAGCAGTCCACAGGGGCCCCACCTACAAGCACCTAGCATGCACTTCATCATCCTTCACCTAGGATGCCAATGCATTAGAAGAGGGAGAGGCAAAATTGTACTCCCCTGGGGATCCCTGGGACACTGCTTCTGGGGGGCCCCAGCCTGATATAGACCCAGGAAGCTTCTTTCCTTCTGCTTCCCATTTTAGAGGTCCTCCCTCGATCCCCATTGGCTCTGACCACTCCTACTGCTGTCTTCTCCAGGGCTCCATGTCAAGCTGAACCTCAGCCCACAGAGAACCACCAGACCCACCTTGGCCAGCCTCCCCAACTGGGATCTGGACTCAAATACGCCATTCTTTTTTCTGATTAAAAATTGCCATGCTCAATGAAAGATATTTGGAAATATAAATAATAAGATGAAGAAACAAGCTTGAACCTACTTGACAACCAACCCCCAGAAATGGCTGGTTTACAAGGAACAAGAATTCAGTTCACTTCCAAAAGAATGGAGTTTCACAGAAAGTCCCTGAATCTGAAATTTTGTTGAGAACTGAGAGAGCTTTAGATGCTGGTACCTGCACTGGAGCTGCCTCTTCTCGATGTCTGGGGCTGATTATCTCTGCATTCTCCAGTCCAAAGCTGTACTTACTTAAACTACTTTTGCCCCTTCTGGGTTGAACCCATGTGCACATCCCCTCAGGGTTCCTGGACAGCCTAGGAGATGCAAAATCACCAACAAAGTGGACAGATTATGAAAAACATAGTACTAAATGTGCCGCAAAAAGGATACTTGTTTATGCTATGACAGCCGAAATAAGAAAGTAGAGCACTGTCTTGTTTGACCTCAGCTGGGAACATGCAAATCGGGCAACCCAAAGTTTTCACTGCTCTGTGCATGTCTGCGCATGACTGTGAAAGTGTCATGAATGTTGATTTTAAGTTTACAAAAAATTTTAGTGAACAGGTGAATTCACAAATACAGAATCCATTTATTCTGAGGATCACCCGTAATATGCTCCATTATATACAGGATGGATGGCAGAGTGGGGAAAGATGCGGGCTTTGGGTCAAAAGGCCTGTGTCCATGGCCAGATCCAGTAACTAATGAGCAGTCTCCTCTCTGAGCCTCAGTTTCCTCATCTCTAAATGAGAAATTCAGTGACACTTAGGTCAGCTTTCCCTCTGGTAGTTTATGATCTACACATGCCTGAGCTAACCATGTCCTGGGGAAAAGAACTTTGAAGCCAGCCACGAGATGGTGAGCCTGGTGTTTGTTTCTACAACTATATCTCATTAAAGGGAATTTCCTGAGCTCCAGGGACTATTAATTCCATATATACAACAGAGGATCATTAGGAACCTCGGTTTTTTACAGTAAGAGAAGAATTCTTCATTTTCATTTGAACACTGAATTATTTATGTTCAAAATATGGGCATTTTCCTTTGGAGGCAAAAGAGCATAGCTGAAATGTACTAATGGGGACTCTAGCAACAAGAAAGAAATGGCTTTCTACCAGACACTGGTTGCATTAACACCCTGCCTCTATCCTTTCTAGATAAAAATATGCCTCATGGGCATTGCTGAATAAATTTCTTGCTTAACCAGGTAGGCATTTTCCATGCAATTTGCTATAAATGGCTTAGGGTGTGTGATGGTGAAAGATACAAGTTAAAGTCCATTCCTTCTGTTCTCTCCAACTCAAAAGGCTTTCCGGGTTTGGTAAGCCTTTAAGAAGCCACCCCAGATATTTTGAGTAGAAAGAGATTTAACACAGGGAATTGGAAGCTTCTACAATCATTGGAACAACTGAGGAGCAAAGCTCAAGAAAGCCAGTTTCAAGAACTCTGAGAGCACAAGAACCACAGAGAAGACATTTCCAATGTTCCCAGCTGCCTGAAGTACCGACACAGGTGATTCTCAGGAAGATAAGAGGATGTGCAGAGAAGCCACTGGCCAACCCCATATCTGTTTTCCAGCATTGTCTGTGCACATACCCATAGCTCTCATCAGAGAACCGTGGCTTCTTCTTCTTAAATGAAGCTTCTGTCTTTTTATTGTTTGCCATGTCACATTGAAATGACTGGATAAATATTCTTCAAATTTGAGATATACATTTTAAACGTAGGCTATGTAACAAGCCCAAATATACAGTTTGAGAGGTCATAAAGACTTCATAGTGACCTGTCTGGTGTGCTAAAATTAGAATATAAGGAAAGTTCTACATAATTGTCACTTGGCTTCTAAAACTCCACTTCACACTACCCTACATCTCCCCTTGTGTTTTAGTTTCCTTACTACAAAAACAAATGCCATACAATGGGTTGGTTTAACATTAGGAATTTATTGGCTTACAGTTTCAGAGGCTAGTAGGCTTGCTTCCTAGTGGGGTCAGTATCTTCTGACTGGTTGGCAATCCTTGCAGTTCTTTGGCTCTTCCATTATATGGCAATGCACATGGCAGTGCCCTTTTTTCTCTTCTGGGCTCCATTAACTTCCAGCTTCTGGCTGCTTCCTGTGGTTTCTCTCTCTGTGACCAATTTCCTTTGTTTATAAACAACTAGACCATATTGGACTATGATCCACTCTCATTTCAGTTTGGGTACCTTAACTACTAACACCTTCAAAGGCCCTATTTTACAGATGGATTCACACCCACAGGCCTAGGGGTTGAGACATGAATTTGCCTTTTGTGGGAGACATGATTCAATCTCCAATAGTCTCTTACACTTAACACATAGTAGCTATATCCCAGCTTCTATTCATTTCTTCTTCCACTACTGGAGAACCTTGGGTTTCAGGTAGGAATATAGTTGCTTAGCTAAAAACCACATTTGATACCATACATGTGGCCATGGGACTAACTTCAGTCCAATTGGATATGAAAGGAAGAGACAAGTCATTCTCCATTTCTCCTCTTCTCTTTCCTCTTATTGAAATGATGGCGGGAGTAGGCCTTCTATACCAAATCACAAGATGAACTCTACTTGGAAGATAGATGAGTAACAAAATAGAAGGAGGTTGGATCCCCAACAATGTAGAATCATTGTATATTTCCTGCATGATTTTATTCTCAGAATTGTTAGATGAGAGAGAGAGAGAGAGAGAGAGAGAGAGAGAGGGCATTCTGATTAAAGCCACTGTCATTTTGGCTGGCTTTATGTAGCCAGACCTGTATTGGAAACAAAATGCCTAAAGCCAAATTCCTCATTCCATAAGGCCAGCATCATCGTAGGACCAATGCCAGATAAAGATATCACAGGAAAAGAAAGCTACAGAGCAATATCCGTTATGAATATAGATACAAAAATCCTCAACAAAATACCAGAAAACCACATCCAACAGCCCATTAAAAGGATTATACACCATGACCAAGTGGAATTTATCCCACGAATGCAAGGGTGGTACAACTCAAGAAATTAAAAATTAGGAAATGATCATGTCAATGCATAAAAGGCGTGTGACAAAATTTAGCACTCTTTTTTTTTATAAAAATACCCAGAAAACTAAGAATAGAAGGAAAAAACTACAGCTAACGTGATACTCAGTAGTGAAAGACTGAAAGCTTTCCCTGTAAGATCAGAAAAAAGACAAGGATGCCTACTGTTACCACCAAAAGTTCTAGCAGAGCAATTAGGCAAGACAAATAAACAAAAAGGCACAGAAATTGGAAAGGAAGAAGTAAAACTAACCCAAGTTTCAGATGACAGGATCTGACACATAAAAATCCTGAAGAATATATGAGGAAGCTACTAGATCTAATAAATAAATTCAGCAAAGCTGGCTGGACACAAGATCAGTGCACAAAAATGGTGACATTTCTATACATTAGTGATGAATAATCTGAAAGAAAATCAAGAAAATTTCATTTACAACAGCAACTAAAAGGATGGAATATCTAGGAATAAATTTAGCCAAGGAAGTAAGGAACTCTTACTCTGAAGATTACAAAACACTACCGAGAGCGAGCCGGCCAGCCATGGTCTCGGGCACCAGCTATGCCACCTCTGCTGTCCCCAGGGTCCACTACAAAGCCATCAGCTCCAAGCGCGAGCAGTTCCCAGGTACTTAGAGAAGTCTAGGGTGCTGGACACCTTGACTGAAGTATTGGTAATTCCATACGAAGACCCGGAAAAACCTAATAGTGCTTTGGATTTTTCAAAGCATCACTTAGGAGCTGCTACCCCCGAAAATCTAGAAATAGAACTGTTTCCCGTAGAATTGGCAGAAATGAAAGAGAAATATGAAGCTATTGTAGAAGAAAATAAAAGACTGAAAACAAAGCTTTCTCAGTGTGAGCCACCTCAGGAGGAGAAGTGTGCTGAATAGCATTCTTCTCAGTTGAACAGGCATTGAAAATGGTTTTGTATGGCTTGAATAGTTTGTATAGTATATAATGTTTTCTGAACAGATGCCATACAACTCTTTGAATATGTTAAATTCACTTATACTTTAATTGTTATACACACATAGAATCACCAATAAAAATTCAATATGACTTTCTTTGGGTCTTAAAGCAGGAGAATCTAAAGTAAATCCTGAAAAACATCTAAACAGCCATCTAAATAGTTTCCATTACCTTAAAGACTTCTGATTAGTAATGGTACTGGTTGTATTTTAGCCAAGGAAGTTTAGCATGGAGCTATTCCTCGGCTAAGTTAAATGCAGCTACAGTCATTCTTTAAAATGAAGATGACGCTGTTGTTTATATTTCCCATAGGCAGCTGGAGAGATCTGTGTGACATAAGGTGAATTCGCACAGGTTCCCATGAATCCTCTGCTCTTGTTCATATATTGCAGGACAAATAATTCTTCTTTGCCACACTTTACCTTAGACAATCGTGTGAGTGCCAATTTGACCTCTGACACCATGTTTCCCTTCTATGTGATCATGCCCTATCTGGTAAATTTACCTTGCTTTGCTCTGTGCTTCGATGGCTCCTAGTTGCACACTGGTAATTTACAATTACCAGTAAATTACAATAAATTACAATCGATTGAAATTGATATAGCTTTAAACAAGCTCCCACTGTCCCCCTGAGCTACCCTTATGAAAATCGCTTAGTTGAACACAGAACAGAGGCAATATAAAATTCTGGGTCCATGCACAAATTCGTATAGGAAGAGAAATGAGCCATATGTCATGGAGGATTATAGTTCGTGGGTATAATTATGTAGTACCTTTTCCCTCAAAGTATTTTCCTAGTCTTGAATTTATTTTATCTTCACAATCCCTGTGAAGTAGTTAGGGCACATATGAAGGGAGGTTGGGTACTGATTTCTTAGGCCAAAGACGGACATTAATGCAAACCATCTAATTAATTGTAGAACCTTGGCATTTCTGTTAACCGCTCTGAGATTCACTTTATTCATTGGTTAAATGAGAAGGCTATGTGTGCTGCCTACCTTACAGGGTTGTTGTGAGGGGCAAAGAAGAATGTACGTGAACGACCTGTAAATGATAAAGCACTAAAAAAAAAAGCCACTACCAAGAAAAATTATGAAACCTAAATAAATGAAAAGATATCCTGTGTTCATGGATTGCAAAACTCTACCCAAAGCTATTTACATAATCAATTTAATCAAAATCCCAACAGCCTTCTTTGCAGATAAGAGAAAGCCAATCACCAAATTCATATGTAAGGGTAAGAGGCTCTGAAGAGCCAAAGCCATCTTGAAAATGAAGCACAAAGTTGTAGGACTCACACTTCCAAATTTCAAAACTTATTACAAAGCTTCAATAATCAAAATAGTGTACTACTTACACAAGGACAGACATACAGACAAATAGAATAGAACTGAGAGTTCAGAAATAAGCCCAGGAATCGAACCCAGGTCTCCAGCATGGCAGGCAAGAACTCTGCCACTGAGCCACCGTTGCCCACCCTCAATTGATTTTTGACAAGAGTGTCAGGTCTACTCAATTGGGAAAGAATAGGCTCTTTAACAAATGCTGCTGGGAAAACTGGATATCCACATACAAAAGAATGAAACGTGGACTCCTACATCACACCAAATACAAATAATACTTCAGAATGGATCAAGGATGTAAATAGAAGAGTCAAAACTATAAAATTCTTAGAAGAAAATATAGGAATATCTTTAGGACCTTGATTTACACAATGGATTCTTAGATCTGACAACAAAAGCATGAGCAATAAAATAAAAACTAGATAATTTGGACTTCATCAAAAGGACATTATCAATAAAATGAAAAGACAACCTACCTGGGGGAAAATATTTAGAAATCACATACCTGATAAGGATTTGATATCCAGAATATATAAAGAATTCCTGTGACTTAACAACGAAAACACAAACAATCCAACTAAAAATGGGCAAGAGACTTAGACAGTTCTCCAAAGAAGACAAACAAGTAGTTAATAAGCATATGAAAAGATGTTCAACACTATTAGCCATTAAGAAAAGGAAAATCAAAACCCCAATGAGATACCTCATCACATCTACTAGAATGATAATTACCTAAAAACAGAAAACAACAGTGTTGGTGAGTATGCAGAGAAATAGGAATCCTTGTACATTGTTGGTGGGAATGCAAAATGGTGCAGCCGCTGTGGAAAACAGTCTGGCAGTTCCTCAAAAATGTAAACATAGAATTATCATATGACTCAACAATCCTACCTCTAGGTATATACCCCAAGGAATTGAAAGCAGAGACTCAAACAGATATTTGTGCACCAATATCCATAGCAGTATTATTCACAATAGCCCAAAAGTGAAAGCAACCCAACTTTCTATCAACAGATGAAAAACAAAATATATTATATACATACAATGGAATATAATTCAGCCAAAAATGGAACGAAGTTCTTATACATATGCAACAACATGAAGACATCATGTTGAGTGAAATAAGCCAGGTGCAAAAGGACAAATACTGTGTGATTTTTTTTCATAATTAAAATAGCCAAAATATGAAAATTCATAGAGACAAAAAAAATAGAGTGCAGGTTACCCAGGGCTGTATGTGTGTTTATGTGTGGGGTAAAAATTTAGTGGGTATAGAATTTCTGTTTGGGCTGATGGAAAAGTTTTGGTAATGGATGTTGGTAATGGTAGCAAAACATTGTGAATGTAATTAATACAACTGAGATGTATATTTGAAAGTTGTTAAAATGGGAAGTTTTATGTTGTGCATGTGTTCCAACGACAAAAGTATAAAAATAAAAATTTTAAAATGTCTTTTCTACCCCTGCCCCCAAACCTGCTTTTCCCACAGTCTCCCTGATTTCAGGAAATGTTGAAATAGTTCTTCCAGTTTTCAAGAGCCAAATTTTAGTCATTCTTGACTCCTCTCTCTCACATCTCAAATCCAATCTATCAGAAAACCCCATTGGTTCTACCTTCGAACACTCATGGGATGTTTAACCATATTGAGTAATTTTTGTTACTTTTTGTCAAGTGTGATAACATCATTAGGGTAAACTAACAGCACTGCTTATCTTTTAGAGATACATGCTGAAATATTTACAGGTGAAACAATTGGATGCCTTGGATTTGCTTTAAAATAACACAGGATGAAGAGGGGATGCAAATGAAACAAGGTGACCCCGAGTTGATCATTGTCAAAACTAGATCACAGGAACATAGGGTTTCATTTTACTGTTCTCTCTACTTTTATATGTTTGAGAATTTCCATAATAATTTTTTAAAAAACATTTTCAATATCCCAGCACTTTCCAACGTGCCATCCTGATCCAGGCACCTTCTCCCTGCTTCCACTTTTTCCTCAGCTCTGTTCTTGGTGCCACATCCCCGTGATCCTTTTAAGATATCAGGTCACATCTCTCCTCTGCTCCAATCCCTCTGGGGACTCTCATCTCACTCAGACAAAAAGCCAAGGTCAGGTACTCACTGTGGGCCAAAAGGCCTATCCCAATCAGATCACCTCTTATCTTTCTGCTTTTACTTCTTCCAACCCTTGAGCAACCTCCCTGGCCTCCTTGCCATCCCTGGAATACACCACATGCAGTCTGTCTCAGGGCCTTTGCACCTGCTATTCCCCAAGACTGAATGCTCTTCCACCAGATCCCCTCAGCTCCTTCAGGTCATAGCTCAAGTGGCAGCTGCTCAAAGAGGCCTCGCCTTACCACCCTTCAAAGCCAGCAGCCCCATCCCCACCAGCCCTCCGTACTCTTACCCTGATTTACTCTTCTTTATGTTCATCTGACATTTGATAGATTTAGTTGTTATTTTCTTTGTTTTGGTCATCCCTGCGTCTCCTGCACCTGGAATGTTGTCTGGAAATGTCTAGCACAGGGCAGGCTCTTATTAAATATTTGTTGAGTGAGTGAAAGGTCAAATACAGCTGGTAGAGATATAAAATATTGTCTCTCTGTTCTCCTGGAACAAAGAAAATGGGGCAGAGGAGACGACATGCCTGTTGCCTCGGGAACCAACAGAGGAAGGAAGGAGCTCTCAAACTGAGAGGCTGGAGACAAATCGGAAGATAAGGGGATGCTTGTCTGAGGAAAAGCAGCTGCTGCTAGGAGGCTCTGGGACAGGTGGGCAAAAGCGAGTTGCAAAAGCCTATGATGGCAAGAAAAGCAGGCACAGTTCACACACTTCTCAAACCCCATCAGTGGATTTTTAAATCTAGATTAAGGTATCGGTGTGGGGGGTCTCTGCATCTGAAAGGCGAGGCACCTCCTGCACTTTCATCAGATTTTTAAATAATGAACTAAGTTCTTTATAAATTTATAAATTCATTTAATAATGAACCAAGCAGAGGTTTGATAAACAGACCCAGAATTCTGTAAACATACACATTGAGAATGTGTATTTTCCAGGCTATAAAGTCAGATGGAAAAACTAGAATTTTTTTTTTTTACTTTTCTATATTAAATTAGAATTCTGTCTTAACCCCCATTCTGATGAAAAAAATCTTAAAGTTGTCACTACCAGGAAAACTTAGGTAAATTCTGATTTAAATGCAGTGAAATATCTGACAGAGAAAGAAGGAAAAGAGAAAACAGAGGAGAAGGCACGTATTACCTTCCTGTGACTGCCTTAACAAAATTACTGTAAACTCAGTAAACAACACAATTTTATTTAATGTTTTTACAGTTCTTGTGGTCAGTCTCACTAGGCTGAAATGAGGGTATCAGGTGGCTGCTTTCCTTCTGGGGGCTCTGGGGGCAAGTGCCTCCTTGCCTTGTCCAGCTTCTAGGGGATGCTTGCAGCCCTTGGCTCAGGGACCCTTCCTCCATCTTCACAGCCAGCCACATTACACATCTCTGATCTTATGTGGTCACAGTTCTCTCTGGTTGACCTCAGCTGGGAAAAGTTCTCCACCCTTAAGGATTCAAGTGACTAGATTGGGACCACCCAAATAATCCAGGATAATTCCTCCATCTTAATTTCCATAATCTCAGTGACAGCTGCAAAATCTTTTTGTATGAAAGGAAGCATATTCCCAGGTTCTGGGTATTATGGCATGGATGCCTCAGGAGAATGGGGGCAGTGGGCATTATTCTGCCTACCGTATGAAGCAATGAAAGAAATAATTTAAGAAATTGTCCCAGAACTAAGACATAGAAATAAATTTATATCCATCCACCTGTAGAACAAAGAGTTACTGAGTGTCCGATTTGGGCCAAGCCTTTCTACGTCCTGGGGAAAGAGCAGGAAACACGTCAGCAAGCACCTGTCCTCTTGAAGCTTACATTCCTGAGAAGGGAGAAGGATAATAGACAAGAGAACAAGCAGAAAGGTTAGGTAATGGCAGACACTGAAAAGGACTATAAAGAAAAGTAAAGGATGGTGTAATAGAAGGTGGGTGAAAACTTTGGATAGAGGAAGTAAGAAGAGCTCTCGGATAAGCCGAAGGATGAGAAAGAACCAGCTCCTTGAAGGAAGAGCTCTGTGGTCAGAAGAAAAACCAAGTGCAAAGGACATAAGGTAGGAAGAAACTTAAGGTTTTTGAGGAACAGAAAAGAAAATCAGTGTGGTTGGTATGTCGTGATCCAAAGAGGAGAATCATAATTGATGAGGGCAGAAAGGTTGGCAGTGGCCAGCCTTTGAAAGGCCTAGTTGTCTAAGATAATTACCTTATCATTGCACAGGAAGAGTTTGTGGAAGGTAGTGAGGCGATATGATTACACTTCTAAAGGTCCCTCTGCCTGTCAACTTACAGATGGATAAATAAAATGTGATGTATCCAAATATTATTCACCAATAAAAAGATTGAAGAACAGACACATGCTACAATATGGATGAACCTGGAAAACATCATGCTAAGTGAAAGGAGCCGATCACAAAAGACCACATATTTCATGATTCCATTTATAAGAAATGCCCAGGAATAGCAAAATCTATAGAGACAGAAAGCCGATTAATGTTTGCCTAGGGCTTGGGAGAATGGGGTTGATGGCAGTTTCTTTTCAAGGGCAATGAAAATGTTCTAAAATTGACTGCAATCATAGTTGAACAACTCTGTGAGTACACGAAAAGCCACTGAATTGTATGTTTTCAAGGACTGAAGTGGATGGTGTGTGAATTGTATCCCAAAGGTTGAGTGATGGTCAAGTTTATGTGTCAACTTGGCTAAGTTATGGTGTCCAGCTGACTGGTCAAGCAAGCACTGACCTGATTGTTTCTTTGAGGATATTTTGTGGATTTAAATCATTAGTCAGTTGATTGTATCTGTGGCTGATTACATCTACCATCAACAGAGGAGTTTGCCTTCAGCAAAGAGAAAAGTCTCATCCAATCCGTTGGAGGCCTTAAAGGGAACTGATGAATTCAGCAGTCAGAAAGAGGACTTTCTGTCTGTACTTCAGCAGCCAACTTTTCCCTGGGAATTCATCAAAGCCTTCATCACAGTCCCCCCAACTTGTGGCCTGTCCTTTGGAATTTAGACTTGCCAATCTCCAGTCATGTGAGCCAATTCCTATAATCAATCTTATAATATTTTCATATATATCCTGTCAATTCTATTTCCCTGGAGATCACTGATTAATATTGTTATTTAAAAAAAATTCATTCTGGAGACCTATGGATGAACATAATGTTTTGAATGCGTGTGTTCACCTCCACAATAAAAAGCTGATAAAGTGATGACAAATCAAAAAGGCATAAATCCACTAAAAAAGAGGGAATTGGAGAGAAGACAAGCACGAATTTTGGAAGCTTTAAAGTAGACGAACATCGACTTCTGGGAAGATGGCCAACTAGAGTAGCTTGAGATTAGCCCTGCTCCACGGAAAAGTTAGAGAATGGACAGGGGGGCAACTGCAGTGGCAATATGGGAGTGCGGCTGACCTGGGAGAGCCTTGTGTACCACATGGGGCAGCCCTGGTTGCAGAGGCCGAGGAACTGAGAGGCAGAAAGCTGGAGCCTAGCGCAGAGCCCTGGAGCCTGTGGGAGCGCACGGACGGGAACACGGGACTAGGAAGTAAGCCAGGCCACATTCCTTGGGCACACTACCCTCACCAGCGCCGCCCCGTGACCGGCAACTCACCCCA